>CAXAMN010015335.1:1133567-1180146 GCA_963970005.1 Durusdinium trenchii | reverse complement strand
CGTGGAAACTGAGTCACTGAATACAAGTGTCAGAGTGTGTGTGTGTGCGTGTGTGCGCGGAAGTTCGTTTATTCACCTTTGATTTTTTTACGGCTGCTTGCAAGCAAGCCACAGCAAATGCATGCAAATGCCGTGTATGTTTTCCAGTTTCCCGCTTGTTGACCATTGCCAGTTTTGGGGTCATCGGACGAGGCACGGTATTGATGGATGTTCTGGGGGACGCAAACCACGCACGGATGGTGCCAGCAGTGTTTGACTTGCTCCAACCGTTTCCGCCAAAGGCACTTCCCACTCCGCCGATACCGAGGTCGCCCCTGGCCAAGCAGCGGCTGACACGTTTCGACCAGGAGAGGGACCTGTTCGGCAATCCAGCTTGGTGCTGTACCAAGTTTCCGGATTTACACCCAAAGAGTTCCCAAAGACTCTAGTGAGACGGTGAGACGTTATAGAAACATGTGCACCTTGCCAGGTCCTCAACCATTGTTGAGGTCCTTCCCTCCACCTCTTCCCTCGCCCTCCATTCACTTCCTCTGGTGGATGGGCAGGACAAGAGTCGGCCTAAGGGCTGGTGTCGGATCTTTGCGATCTCCGATGCCCGAACCGCAGAGCGCAGCGGCGGTCCAACCGCGCGGTTTGGGCGCTGGGCGGCAAGGAACTGAACCGTGGATCAGATGGCGAGATGGGAAAGATGTGTAGAAAAATGCCCAGTGGATCCCAGTTACCGCTATAGATTTAACTATATACGATAGTCCAGTATCTAGAAGGAACCTTTGAGAGTTTCGAGGTCTACTGTTCAAGTCTTTTTGGAACCACTGGGTTACTTTAATTCTATCTCTTCTGTAGCTGGATCCATTGGGAGGATGGTCCGCATCATGTACCGCGTCTCCAGGATCGCCAACGGTTTGGCTCGGAACGGCGGGCGATTTGCGACTCGGACGAGTGGCGCTGGTAACAGAATGGGTTTTGGAAGCCAAGGTCCACATTGACCATGGAGGCGCAGTGCTGAAGTGGGCTGAAGGCATCAATGAGAAGGCGGTCTTCTGGCGGTGTTCGGGGGGGGCTGTGTGGAGTGGAGACCATAAGTATCGCCTCAGTTGGACACCATTTGCTGGAGGTGTGGGGGGGCAAGAAACGAAGTTTAACAGTTCTCCCATTTCACCTGTGACCCATTGTGATCCCATCCGCGTCACTTGTTGGATGAAGCCCCAGGAACCCAAGGAAAATGCTACCCGATCCACAGACGCTGACCTGAACCATAAGGTGTTCAAGCAACTTCCCCCCCAAAAGAACAGGAAACTGGCCCAAAACAAGAACCCCTCGTCTTTCTGTCATCTCACACCACGGCCAGAGCGGCATGCCACTTCTCACCAGGAGTTCAAGAACGACATTCTCATCGTGGCCGGTGATTTGGGCGATACCTTCAATGCCATCAAGCACGGTTCCCATCCGCGGGGTCAAAGGGTCTGTGCTGGGTCGGTGTCTGGGTCGGTTGGTATATCTTCCAGCTGAAGTAGTCGCGGGTTTAAGAGGGATTTTCTCAAAAACCGGAAGACACACTTGTTCATTGGGTTTTGAGATTGTTTCATTTCCCTTGGGGAAGCTCAGGCAGATTCGCTCCAGTATGCAGTGAGCTATAGTCTGACGGGTTTGCGATTGCGAGGGAGGGAGCCCCAATGATTCTCGGATGATTTCCACAAAGCATCGGGTGAAATGGGGCACTCGACTTGATTGTGTATCCCTTGAAGGCCTCGCTAGGTGGCCCATGCCATCCAGTTACCACTATAGCTGGTAACCAGTGGTTCCAAAGACTAACACCATAGACCTAGAATCCCTGGTTCCTTATACAGTGGTAACTGGGATGCACTGGGTGGTGTTCGGGGGGAGCTGAAGTTGAGCTGGGGGGGGCGTGAACCACTTGCCCGTTGAGGGTGTTTGTTAACACAATTTGCCACGAATCCCAGACGCGGCAGCTCTTCGTGGGCGGCAAGGGTTGCCTGTAAACTAAGTGACCGAGAGGGGAGCTGTTTTGCTTGAGACTGGTGGTTTAGCCGCACTTCTCAACAGCTGCTTTTGCTATTTGGGGTGTTGAAAAAGGGATGGATGGTAGATGATGTGTGCTGATGAGTCTGTCGCACCAACAAAAACAACAGCGCCAACGATTTAATCCTAGAACGCTTGTCATTCCATGGTTTGGATTGAAAAAATGATTGCATCAATGATTGTTCAACCCTTTCAAGAAGCATTTCTTCCACACAGACCCTGTGTATCCCTGGCCACTCCACCAGGAACCCGTATCTTCAAAGACAATCATCCAATTATATCCAATTTCTACAAGTCTATATAATCAAGTCATTATATTACAAGTCTATGTTAGCGCATTTTTGGAACCAGTGATTCTCACCACCAAAAATCTGGCAGTCTTTGGCCACTCAGTTTCATCCACGGAACCCGGTTCTGAACGTTCTCAGCGTCAGCATCCGAACCCGGTGGTTCTCCTTCCCGGCTCCAGTGTGTTCTTTGTATGTTTCGAGCACCCTCGGTGCTCCTTCGTCGCCTGCTTCGCATGGCGGCGGAAGCCGCCCCTCGGCATTCGCCGGTTGGGGCGCCTGGATCCCCAACGTTGATGTTTTCTATTCCGAAAAGCATGTAGTACATTGTAATCTGTATTTGGGGGGCTTCAGGGCATGCTTTTGGGGGAGATGATGTGTTCTTCCAATGCTCATCCACAAGTTGCATCTTTGCCAAAATGGACAGTCATTTCAAGAATGCCTTCCTCAGGTGCTTCAAGGCATTTAAATTTGCTGGTTGCATTCTACATACAACAGCGGTAGATTCCAACAAAGACTATATAGATGTATTACTGCGTGTTTGAGCCTATTTCAGTACATGCATAAAGCATCAGAAAAAGCACCGCAAAATACGATGCATTGAAGCATTTAAAGGCAAACATTATATCATTACCAACACCTGACCTGCTCTTTTTCAGAAGGTGCTTAGACTTATAGACTTAAACATTCTTAGGCCCTCCAACCCGCCTGAGGTATCAATTGGGTGATATTGGGTGCCTTTTTGTGTGGAGCTTTATGGAAGACATGCTTTACCAAGATGGCCTTTGGGTATGACAGACTTACATATATATATATATATATTATAGATAGATCCTGGCCACGTGGTGTATATAGAAGGAAGATCAGTGGCGCAATGTTGGATCTTGATTTCTAAAATCTTCCCCCCTACCAAACATCATCGTGGAGGGTCCGAAGAACTCCAAGGACTTTGGATCCAGGAATTGAATTGAAAGGAAGCGCGTGGAAACGTCCACGTCCACCATCCACCCCGCCCCAGACATCCCTCATAGATCCTTCTCTCCAACCAGAGCCCAATAGAGCCCACCTTCCTCATAGATCCTTCCTCATAGAGCCCACCTCCCAGGAGCAGTCCGGAGCGGCCCTGCGCTACGGCGACGGCACGGCCTTTCTGGATGCCACCGCCGCGGCCATTCCCACCAAGCACGTGGCAGGCTGATGGGGTTTCTACTGCCGCGAGCAGTGGCGAGCAGTGTCCAGAAACGCGCAGGGGGGGATCCAAGCAGAGGGTGGTGCATGGGTGGGTTCAAGGATGGCTAAGAGGGTTTACAAGGGGTGATGACCGATCTTTGGGGGGTGGATCCATCTGAAGCCATATATGATTAGAAGATGACGAAGGAAGCACCAGGACCAATACATATACAACGGACCAATACCCCGTTGAGTGAAGGTGCATTGGTCAGACCCAGTCGTCAAACATACTTACTGTACCAGCAGTTGGAGTATGTGATGTGTAATGTGCGCCATTTAAATATCCCATGCCATTGGTTGTTGATGTGATCGATTCAACGGATCAAGCACTTGAGAAGCACAGTCTATTGAAGAAGCGCATGCAACATCATGCAACATCATGCAACCAAAAAGTTTGAGCACCTTGTGGTCCACAACGGCTTTGCAGCTATCAACTTTAACATATTGCTTTGCATCGACTTGTTTGGGGCTTGTCGTGTGCCCAAAAGAGTTCTAATCACACCCTCCCCATGAACCTGGTCACTACCATGGGCGTGCAAAACCACCACTGGTTTTTTGCGGACATGGCTGGAGTCTCCGCCGTCTCCGCCCCGTCACCGGGCCGTGGTGCCGTTCACCGGTCCCGCGCAGGAGATGCCGAAGGCCTGGGTGTTGGAGACTCGCGTTTGCTCTCGAGCTTCCTTTCAGAGGAAGAGGCGGACCGTGGCTCGGATCGCCGATTGGGCCCGGTCTTGGTTGGTGTCCGGTTCAGGGGGTGAGAACCACCAGGGTCAATGCTCCGAAGTGTGTGTGGGTTAATGCTATCATAGACGCATTGTTGATCCATTTCTCACAATTGCATGTCTATACTTCCTTTCAAGCCATGATGCTTAGATGGTTTCAGCATTTTTTCAGAGCAGCTCAGACAAATGGGTGACACAGGTCCCAGCTGGAGGCGCCGTGCTTTGAAGGCACCGCGCGCCCCCTCAGGTTGCTTTCAGCGCTTGCTACCTGGTGGAGAGATTGAATACCAACAGTGGTATCACATGCCGGCTGCTCGACCGGCACGAGCGCTTTTCGCTTCGGGGTTCCAGTCGATCTGACCGGTGCAGGAATACGACCCTTCGATGAACCGGAGGCCTCGTGTTCGATCGAATTGGGGAGCCTAAGGGACGGCTGTTCGATTTCACCTGCCTCTATAGCAATGAACAGCTCGTGAGTTGATCTCAGTGATTCTCCAGTGGGTCCAAATGAATTCAGATAGTAAGGGGGGCTTGATCCATGCTGGAGAGATGTCATCTTGGTGCTCTCAGCTCACATACAAGGAATTGCAAGGAAGGTCATGGGGTATTTGGGGAGGAAGTGTGGAATCTTGAGGGCATCGGCATCAGTCATTGGCTGGCAGTTGCATTGATTTGTGCCAACTTTGGGAGGTAGATCAACTCTCTTCCTCACCGTGCCTGGCAGTGTCTGGATGTTTCTTTTGGAACTTGCATCCGGAGAGGAAAAACCAAACAATCAAAATGCTCCTTTGCGCCTCGGGCCCTCGTGCCCTCCACATCAGGACCGCAAGAAGCCCCAGGAGGCGCTCAAGCGCTTGCAGCGGACCAAAGTGGCCATGGCCGATCGCGGCGACGACGGCCTGACGCCCTGGTGCGCACGGGTCGGTGGGACGACTCACGAAGGGACGGCCTGACGCCCTGGAAGAAGGGGTGGATTGGACTCACGAAGCTCCACGGAAAGGTGGACGACTCACGGAAGCGGCAGAGGATGTTCCCAGAACCGAACAGGGTGTAATGATGTGAGGAATGAGCAGCATATGAGAATAGATGGAGCGAGGAATGGTCATGGCTATTTCTTCATATGACCAGACTAAGCTATATGAGGTGCTGGATTGATGTTGCTCCTTTCTGAGGAATAGCCTGAGATTGGCTGAATAAGTAATAAGTAATTCTACACGTAGAACCTCTCTCTCTCTCTTGGATGGCGCGGTAGTTGCTTGTGTTTTGTGCCTCACGCCCACTGTTCCCAACTGTGGTTCAAACAAATGACGAGGCGTCCCAGTAATCCGAACTGTGCAATCAGTGCTCAGAGCATCTAAAGGTTTTGCATGTTTCCGTGAACGCGCTGCAGCTGCACCCGAGCGGCGTGCACAAGTGGGAAGCGGAGCGGCGTGCACCAGTGGGAAACATGGCCAGCAGAGCCCCCAAGCATCCTCAAGTCCAGACTTGGTATAAAGAGTTACTACCAGCACCTCCAACAGGTCACCAATTGAAACCTGTTAGGGCCTAACAAACCTCCAAAGGAGACCTGTTGGAAGATGCTGGTAGTAGATTCTTGGCCTAGAGCCTAGCTCCTTCCCTTTCCTGTTGCCTGCGTTGGTCTTCAGCCCTCACCCAGAGCCGCCCCAGGTACCGCTTCCCGGTGAATGCCCCGCGGCGGCGGTGGGGGCGGTGAGCGCCAGTGCTTCATGCGGCACATGATGGCACCCCAGAGATGTCTTAAATATATGGGTCCATATCAACCACCAAACTTGGGGATGGGTGCCATTTGCGCTGAAACCACTGACTGTTTTTTTTGGGCGGGTGAATCTGGAGTGTTGGTGAATGACACGTGCGTGACATGGAGATGTGTTCCACCATTCTGGAGACAGGAGACAGAGTGTGCTTTTTCATCCACAAACCCCTGAGCCTGGCTGGCGACCTCACGCACGGCCGGGGGGCGACCGGAACGGGGGAGGAGAGTGGGGATGTGGATAGACTCTTGATCCATGCTCAGTCAGCTTCCAAGTGAGTGAACATCCATGATGATCCATGATGCAACCACAGTGCCCCCCCAAAAAAAACAAGTTCCGGCTGGAAGAGTGATTAAATCTATCATAAATCTATAACAAGTCCCGGCTTGCCGATCTGGGCGGCTTCGTTTGAGGGATGCGGTCACCGAGGATCAGCAGCGCTATGGGGTCCTCCCGATGTCGCCGACGGTCAAAGAGCTTTGTGCGAAGGTCAACGAGCGGACAGGTTTCACCTTCAATCATGCTGTGGCTGGGGCTCAACTCTGGAAGCGCAGGTGGAGTTGGGGCGTGGGGACGTGCGAAGTGCTCGAAGACCGACTGAGACCTGGCGTCCCGGGTTGCGAAAACCCAGCCCTTGTTGGGAATGGCCTGAGGACTAAGCATTGAACGATTGAACAGGGAGGATCAAGTGGACTATCGCCACACTTTGTTTGTCTCCCACGACATCTCCGTAAGACGCCGCACCGTGTGTGGCCGGTTCCGCTGAAGCCGCTTTACCCGGTGAATGAAGCCCCTCTGACGAACTCAAGGAGCCTTGATTTGGATGCTTGTTTGTACGTTGCACCAGCGTCTGCACCATCATATTGTGAGGGGCTAATGCACAGCTAACTTCCGATGCGTTGTTATCAAACTGGAAGGCCTTAAAGCAAGGAAACCCCACCATTTGACCCAGTCCATAAGTATACATATCTTCTTGGTCACCCGCCCCCTGGTCTTAAACCACTCGTTCTCTGGCTGTGCATGCATGTGGCGCACAATTCGTGGGCATCAATTGCAAAAACCCATTGGCTTCAATGTTTCATGCCATGCACCTGCTTGGCCACGCATCAAATGGGGAGCCGCGCTCAAAACCTCGAAAACCGTGGAGTTTCCATTCGCCCCACCCCGAGGCATTCTTTAAACCTTGGAAGCCGACAAAGGCTGTCGCCGAATTCACCCAGGTCGTGCTTTACTACGCAGATGGGAATGAGTGCATCGGCTTTCACAAGGACCCTCGTACGTTTAAAACCCCACCGCTCCGTGCAAGTGGCCTAGATTTACTACCCAAAACCACCCAATGTAGGCCATTTTTGCATGCATGGAGTGTTTGAGATGTGTATATCATTGATTTGTATATCATTTTAATATTGCATATATCTATATATATATAGTATTAAACAACATATGTTAACATAGACACAGAGAGAGAGAGAGAGAGTCAGTCCAGGTACAAGCTAGTGCTCTTGGTACTAGTTACTTGGCAAGCTTTTGACCCGTGATGATGGGAGAAGAATGGCAAAGGTCATTGTGATAGTCAGTGTGTTTCCTCCAAGGCTTGGATGGAACCCACCTCGTTGCATATGTGAAGGATGAAATCATGTGACACACCCCTGTCCCACGGGTTGTGTTTGGAAGTTGTCAGGACAAGACCCTCGATCTGGATGATTTGGCGCCCATCGTGAGCATCTCTTTGGGCCGTCCTGGACGGCCATATTTGCTGCGTGGCCGCTCCGGTTCGCCAGGTCTGGGTTTTTTAGGCCAGCAAAAATTGTTGCACTGATTAGACTGATTGTATATGGTGTTGTTTTCACCATTTGGGGAAGCAGCTACTATAGTATAGTACAGTAGATGTCCAAAATCAGGTGACTGGGGAGCCTGTGCAATCTTGAGGACAGTTTCCAATTCAGCATCCGGCGGCGGGATCATGACCGATGTTGAAATGTTTGCAATTGCATTGTTCGGAGTAGCTCAAACATGTCTTCTCAGTTTCACCATGTGATCAAATGGTTGTCATTTGTTGTGGATCCAGGTCCCAAACACTCCATGCATGATATATATATATATATATATTATGCCTACACTGACCCCTTTTTTTCAACCATCCCAACTGATCGGAAAATATGTAGGCTATTTATAGGTCACTCCCATGGAGTGTTTGGGATTGTATGGGCAGTCCAATCGTTCCCATTTGGCCAGCTTTTACCTGCCCCCACTCTTGGGATCGATCTAGATACTGGAAAGCCAGGGAGCATACACCTTTGAGAAGCCCCCCGGAGTGTATGACTTTGACCGAGGGTGTGTTGCCTGCCTTTGAGACCAAGGTTGCGCGATGACATCTTCAAGCCAACCATGCAACAGGAGATCTTCTTGACACATGGCGCCCTGTACCTGGCCTCCACGGCGGTGGGGAAATGGGGGCAAGTCTAATGTGATGAAAGGTCTCCATGTTTTGAGTGAGATGTAAAGCACGATGCATGGCATCATGTCATATATTACTGTATACCTATAGCACGTATAGCCTATAGCAGACTATAGCTGCAGCATTCTAAATGTCTACGACATACCGACCCTTGACTGTTTATATATAGTCCTGATAAATGTTGTCGTGTTTGAATTGAACATTGGGTTCCTTGAAGGATTTGTGAATGTTGATTGAATCAGGTTTTGACCAGAAGCACTTCATTTAGTGGATTCTTGTGACCTGCTGGCATGCATTTGTAGGCTGTGCGACCAAGTAAATGACTGGAGTTGGTTCCTTTTTCTGGTGGCCGCCCTCAAACTCCCCACACATTCCTTCACCTTGGCCACATATAAACCCTGCTTATGGCTCAACTCCTAAATTCCCCTCCTACATGTTAACTTCCACTTGCTATGCTAAGAGGGCTCCACCCCTGCGGTTACGCTCTTCGAAAGCTGCGACCGGCAGCGAGGTTGCAGCTGGGCCCCGAGACCAACTCCCACTACTACCACGCCGTTCGGCAGACCGAGTCCGCGACCGGAGCACGGGTCTCCGTCACCTTCCGACGAGTGCTGACCTACCGCACCGAAGCCGGCGAGGCCTTCGGGGCGTCGGCTCGGAGGGCCAACAGGCTGTGTTCTGACGTGACCATGAGCGCGCGGCACGCGCGTGGTGGTCCGCGTCGTCCGAGGCGTGGTGCAGTTGAGTCCCCAAGGCGGCCAAGGCTTGACTAGCCATGAAGAGAAGAACGTCCACATAGCTTAACTGGTCAGTATAGTGTTCGTGCTTCATGGGTTCAGTTTGGACTCTTGCTGGCTGTGAGCCGGAAGTATACGACGTGTTCCTTGGTCTCTCTTCTCACATCGACTCCATATGGCATTCCAGCACAATCGAACATTGAGTGGCTCGTTCCCCTTCCATGTCTCACCTCTTGGCCTCCTCCCACCCCCTGCCATCTTCCATGACCTGTCGCTCGAAAGATGCTGAGCAGCCCTGCCAGGTGCTGGGCCGCGGCGCCAAGTATCCGACGCTCAACTGGCCCCTGGAGCTCAACGGCCAGCACCGCCTGGACGACGAATTGGAGGCTCCGCTGGCCAAGGACGAGTCCGCTGCACCTGCTCCGGTGAAGGCGAAGAAGGCGGTGAAGCCGGGACTGCAGCCAGAGGACGTACAGTGGCTTGGTGTGGAGATGAAGCTTAGCAAGTTGCAATTTTTCTTGAGGTTCAAGCCCTTTAGAACCCGTTTTGGAGGAGTTGAATGGTGGTGTGAAAGGTGTCAAGTCAAAGTATGTGCTATGAATCTTTGGAGGCACCAGGACTAGGTGCTTAAAACGTTTGAAGGTGTGTGCGCGCGTGCCAGTGTGAATCTTTGGGGCTCGGCACTCGCCTTACATCAAAGACGTTTGTGTTCACTTCGCTGCATGCTGCCTCTTAGGTCCTCGGGATTTTGGGGGGTGCGGAAACCACTGGATCGCAAAGTGCTTATAGGTTGTGAGATGTTGTGAGGTTGTTGGAGACGCTCCGCGTCCGGCCGCGGATGTAGATGCAATGTCAATCTCTGCACGTATGATCTATGGAGTGCTTTTTGTTTACCTAAATTGGTATCGTTTCAGGGGTCAATGTCAGTGCATTTGATCCCCACTTGACCCCTGCTCACAGGGGGTGCAGAGTGGAGCCCAGGTTCCTCCGGCACTGCCTGGAAGAGGCACAAGTGGATTCCTTCTTTGCGCAGAACGACCTGCGTGGCGCAGGGCTTGCAGCGCAGGACGGGGATGGGACAAAAAGCTGACGAAAGCAGTAGATGTGGCGTTCTGATCCCAGACACTCCATGGGACTGGCAATTGGCTGTTGAAACCACTCCAATGTAGGTACATGTAGGTACCTTTGCCATACATCAGAGTGTTTGGGCATGGTTTGAGATGAGCATACATCAGCCCTGGGCTCAACCGGGTTCTCCAATTCGGCCCTCGTTGGGTTTGCCGCGTCAACCTGCCAGGGCCGAGCTCGGGTGTCCGTGGAAAAACACGTCATGTCCATCCCACCCCATTGGACCAGCCATGACCCGTGGATGGGTCAAGTTCATCCGGGTCAATGTATGTATATTGTTTTAACTACAAATACACCCCCCCACTTGAATGCACGCACTTGCGAAACGTCTGCGGCGATCGCCCCCAACTGTCACCTTCTCGGGTGTTCCGAGGGGTAATAGTGGGGTTGAACATGGTGTACATCCTCTTCAAAGGGGGTGGTTATTCATCAAGAGTCTACAGTATGCTTGCCATCGCAGCCATGACAGCTAGTTAGCTACTCGGATGTTTCGGTCCGACAGGCCCCAGTCAGATGAGGGAGATTTGGTCTTACATGTCTTACATGTCAGCTTTTGTGACCGTTTCATCAGGATGTTCCAACCGGTGTCGACAGGAGCTCCTTCGCCAGAAGGGGCGCACAGAGCTTTCCAAGGCCCTGGGGCAACGAAGCTGGTCTGGAAAGGCAGGAGACCTGCCTGGGCTGGAAACGTCAGACTACAGACAACGAGCACACCCACGGAGTTCCACAGAGGTGAGGATAGGTGAATGGTGACCCCAAGTCACTGTTCCAAATGGGAACGACGCTGACTTTGATTTGGGTTATTAGGTGGATCGGGGTTCAATGTGCTTGAACTTGCTAAGCTGCTAGCACCCTCCGGCTTCACACGACGCGAAGGTTTCGTTCCTTTCGAAAGTCAGCAGCGTAGCCCGCCGAATGCACCACCCAGATGCGGTCGAATCTCAGTTCGCCCGTCCCATTCGAAGCTGGCCTGACGCTCTAGGCCAAGCGGCTGGTGAGTCATGATACACTACAGTCGCCAGGACCCATCTGGCTCAAAGGCCAAAGACCTTTTCGGGGAAGCCTGAAATCAACCACCAATTGGGAATTGAGGCCTTCAAGGCTGGTTCGAGGGCATAATATAGATCATAAGCATGACCTGATGTTCTTCTTTGGCTGAATTGGAGGATGATATTCTGGGTTTCGTGTGGCTCCCCCTCACACTTCTGACATGAGTGATTGCCCAGGAATTGGTGAAGCCTATCACAAGTGGAAGTCGCCTGCAAAGGCGCACGAAAAGGCTCCAACGACGGCCACAACGACCACAAATCCCGCGACTCCAGCTGCCACTCCTGCGACTCCGCTTCCCGGTCCCTCGGTTGGTGGACGGAGACTTGTTTTTTTTCGCGCCAAGAAATGGCATCAGCTGTGATTTACTCTTCGGTGGCTTGGAATCATTTGTTCAACCATGTTCAACCCCTACCTTGGATGATAGATTTAAAACACCTTGAACACCTAGAACCTGAGTTATCCCTAATTGGGATCGATCTCCGACCGCCCGAAACAAGGGTTTTTTGTCCTATCAAGACAGGGCTCAAATGGGTTCTTGGCACATCTCATCCCATAGGATGCCCCAGCAGAGCAATTGAGATGGACGCATGTGGCACTTGAATGGAAACCTCGAAACCCAAAAGCTTCGGCAGTGGTTCTGAGGTTTTTTTTGCCAGCAATTTACATCACTAGGGAGTTCGTCTCCGGGCATGAACTTGTAGCGAAAGGTCGACTCTAGGGATTCAAGTATCTTCTCAGCAGGTGATTGGAGACACTAGTTATGTAGGTTTGGAGGTCCAAGTCACGTTTTGGGAAGGCATTTGGGACATCTAAGGACTGTAAAAAGGTACCCTCCCTGTTTCAGGATGTAAGTGGACGAATTGCCCGGCCATGTTCTGAAATGTTCTGAATACCAAACATGTAGTGCGACTCGGAGTGTGTCATCCTAATCCCAGACACCTCATGGGGACTGGCAGTCCACTTCCGATCCGTTGGGGTGGTTGACTGACCTGGGGTCAGCTCTACCTTCCAGTCTCATCCGGGTGGTGTGTGGTTTCGGAGCTTTTCCTTGGGACGTCGATCAAAGTATCTTCACCAGCAGTTCCCTGTATGGAATATACTTATATACATTCTGACGCCAGGTCAACTTATTCCAATTAAATATAGGTATATATGCCAGTCCCATGAAGTGTTTGAATTGATCAGCAGTTAAAATTTCCTGGAACGGCTTTATTGGTCCCATCCTTGATTCGTGCCTGGCACCACCCATCCCCCATTGAAACTGAACATGATGACCCTACGCTCCCCGAGACTGACATCACTAGGCCGCATTTGGAAGGGATGCAGGGTATTTTTGAAGGTACATATCCCAGACACTCCATGTATGGAATATATGCATACACCCCAATGTAGGCAAATATGGCAGTTACATGGAGTGTTTGGGTATAGGGTCATATAGGTGCATCATCGAGACTAATGTTGAAACACCTTTTGGGAGGGCCGGGCCATTTGTTCTGATCCCTGTAATTGGGGCTGACTGGACATCACCAGTCTGAATGAGTCGGATTTGGAGATGTTTTTGGAGGGAGTGGTGTTTCGAGATGAGTCCGGTTTGATCACAGTTGTATAAAAATAACAGAGTATGGCATATATATTTGGGACCAAAAGTTATCAAACATCAACAAATGGACCGACATCAATCTAGGAATCATCGTTGAAACCGGTGGATCAGATGTATATGTTCGGAATTCTGAGGTCGTACTGAAGTTGACATTCCACAGAATTGTGAGCAAGAACAGTGATATATCAGGGAATACCTGAATGCCTGCAAAAAAAACAGTCCATGTAACTTTATTAAAACTAACTAGAGTAAACATTTATTCTCCAAAACTCATCGCAGGCCAGCAATAAGTATTCCAAATGAGCACTTGTTTTATTTTTCTTGCTTTATACTCCGAGGTGCGCCGGCGCCCAGCTGCTGGTTCTTGGCCAAGTTCTCCGAGTGGTTTTGTCGCACCACGGCGCCACCGGTGACGCCCCAGCAGATCCTCACGTGGCCTGGCGCAGATCGACGTGATGTAGCGACATTGGGGGCCATGTGGATGGCGTGTCAGACCAACAAAAACACGTGTAAGCTCACTCAAAGGGATCAAACAGCTCATTCAATGGGATCAAAAGACAGTCTTCACACCCCCTGTTTGTATCAGAAAGCCCGTACTTCGGGTAATTGGTGGTCCGGTCACTCAGGTCACTTGATTTTGTTCAGCTATATATATATATGTGTGTGTGTGTGTGTTGTTTTGTTCATCAGTATCAATGTTCATGCCAGGTGGGTGTTCTCAAAAAGATCATCCAGGTTTGTGGAAAGCCTTTGCACACCAAGAAGACTGGTTTTCCCAAAAGATGTGTTCTTACAAGCCAGCAGGTGAAGAAATGACAGGTTCATCGTCCAGATTGTGGAGAAATATCTTGGAACCCACCAAAAGTGTTTGGCGGTAGCTTGTTGAGTCAGTGGTCCATGTTGACTTTAAGTATTTTGAGTCCCATGTGATGCTTTGGGGTCCCCTCGGTCAGGTACAAGGTGTTTGGACCCTCCTGACTACATCAAAGTGTTTCCAATCTCTCAGCTATGTGTATCCATAGTTCAGACATTCCCCAATTGACCGCTGAGTCATCTCCTACATTTGTTACATCGGGTGTGTCCAGGGTCCCGCCCGCCCAAGGTAGGTCTGGGTATGTGGATCCACTGGGGATTTGGGTCAGGTACTGGTTTGGCTCCGAGCCTTACAAATTCCGTGGCGGGCTTTGGTGGCGCGGGATTGATCCAGAGATGCCCTTGGACGGTCAAGCAGGTGGACGGGCGCTGGGAAAGAGCCGCACGGAAAGATCTGTTGCAAGAACAAGGGAACTATTGGGAGGGACACGGTTGGGATCTGATCCTAATTAGCTATATAGTTTAAGCATGTTTAAGCCATGGTCATTGACTTTCATCTTTTCCTATGCAGGACCAGTGGGGTTTCTCGTGGTTCGTTCCGTGGAGGTCGTTCCGTGGAGTCCAGGGATTGGCTCGGGAGTCAGGCAATCACAGACTTGAGACTAGACCTGTGAAGCACAGGCTGAAGCATTGACCAAGACGGACAAGTGGTGTTTCAAAAGGAAGGCAGCAAGCTGCGAGTTCACCATGACCATCCATGAGCTTCGGGGAGTCAAACCACAACTGTTTACCTACACGTAAGGGTCCTGCGGAAACATGCGGAAACGGCGTGCCAGCATTTCCTTCCCCTGAGCCCAGTTGATCCACTGGTCTTGCTACTGTACACGACCTTCACGATTGCATCACATGGAAGCGGAAGGCATGGTCTTTTGGAAGAGGATTCATATTTTTGATTTCAAGTTCCATGTGCTGTTAGCAAGTCGGAGTGGGGCATCTAGGGGTTCTCTTCCATGTTTGCCAGCCTTGAGGATCAAGAAGACTAAACCCCAAGGTCAGGACAGGTCGAGAGATCCCAGCTCCGCAGCTCCGAACCAATCTCACTCTGACGTCACCCTATGTCTTGGAGATCCAAAGATGCATCCCTTTTTGGTACCGAAGGGAGACAGATGGAGACCGTTTCACCGAACAAACCCCGAGCTCCGGAGCCAGGCACCGATGCCCGGATCCAGCAGCGCTACGGGGAGCTCCTTCGCAGCTGCCGAGCCCTGGGTTTCGACGAGCGCAGACGCCACGGGAGGGTGTGAGGAGATGTATCTAGGAGCGATTTCAACATGGAACTTCCAGGGTGTTGCAGCTATGAAACTTCTTGCAACAACTGCCGCTGGACGGGGGGTTCTGAGTGTTTCAGAGCAACACTTGGTGTGAATTGTTGCACTTGTTGTGCACTTGTTGTGCACATCAATTCAAGTCCACAAATGAGGAAACCACGCGAACAACAACTTGGGAGCAACCACAAACCAACATGGCCTGCGCCGGCCCATCAAAACATAGGCAGAACGCTAGAAGAACGTCGACCATTCAGGAGTTTACCCTACTTGAAGATACTTGAAGAACTACGCCAAATGCAGTTTGCATTGACCAAACCACAGATCAGATGGCCTCCAGGTCTCTAGGCATGCTGCCACTCCCATGTCAAGGACATGGCCTACCTCCATCTCTACGTTCCTGGCAGCAGAGCCCTGAGGGCTGTTGCGCTCTGGTGTTGCTTTTGGATCAGTCACTGGGACGGCAAAGGATGTAAAATCAGCTGCCGCAATCTTCCAAGTGACCTCCTCATAATGGGAAGCCTTCGCGCCCTTTTCAAAGCCTTCGTGGCCTCATTCAGGGATCTCAAAAGTTCACTAAGAAGGTCCTTGTAGCTGGAGATTCAGTGATGTTCCACTCGCTGTCGGCTGTGCTGGAGTGGCAGTTGGCTTGATCAGCAACACCCCAAAGATCCCCAAAGCCATTGGAAAATGCGAGCTGAAGAAAACCATTAATGCACGCTCACTCCAAACTCACTGAAGACTATTAGCCATTATAGTTCATTAGATTATATAGTTATATCTGTGTAGATTAGTGTCATAGGGTATCCAGGTGCAGTGGCGGCGGACCTCATTGAATGAATCAGGTTGGTTGGACATCTTCCATATATTCACAACAAACAGGAGATTATCCCTTTCTCGCTGGATTGCAGTGACTCCACAAAAGGATTGCAGTGACGCGCCCTCAGTGGCTCTTCCTCTCCTGAGTTTTGCTTATTGTACTTTTTGATGTTCAAATTTATGGGTGAATTTCCTGGCATGGGATTTCCTGGCATGCGGCATGGGGAATTTTCCCGGTTCCTTAAATCCAAGTTGCTGTTCTTTGGATGCAGGAGTGCTACCTAGCCCAGAGCTCACAACAGGTAGTTTTTCTTCGAGCTTCAGAAGCTCGCTTGGGGCTTCTTTGGACTCCGCCCAGCGCGATTCGGGCGGCCTTTGTTCGACCCATGTCCTTTTGGGATGTGTTCCCATTCAAAAATCACATCCCAAAGATCCGAAAGAATAAAGACAACACTGGACATGCCACGTGCTTATAAGCAAAACACAAAAGTATAAAAAGACCCAACTTGCGGTCTCATGTTCAGTGAGCCGGCCGTGTGGGCAGTGAACCGCCCCAAAAACCGCCCCCCAGTTCACCGTGTCGGCCGAGGTTCCCCCGCAACGCCTTCCGCGGCACGGCCGAGATGTTCCACTACGATGCCTTAGCTCTCGACGCCTTAGCTCGCCAGGGGTGCGAGGGGGGGAGGCCATAAGTGAAGCAACGGGCCGATGGCAATCCGTTCCAAGCGAACGACCGCCCATCGATGCCCCATCGGGTGAGCCGAGTGGGGAGCCGAGTGGTTTTCAGTCGACCTCGCTCGATCGACCTTTTCATATGTCGGTGTCCCGGTATATTTGCCTACAGTGACCCCAGGTCAACCACCCAATGAAGGTCCGTATGATGCCAGTCCATGGGTCATGTTTGAGAGATGTTCCCTTTCTCAAGCAATTTTCAGCGACTCATGGAGTTTTGGGCATCGTACTGTTCTTGACTCACTGGTCCCGTTCGTCCCGTATACCCAGACAATATGTGGGACTGGAAGCGTTTTTTACATGTTGCATACATTAATTTATACAGTTGAGTTATACTGGATGAACATGACCCATCCATGCAGGTAACCATTTTCAGTCCCATGGATGGTTTGCTGTATGATATGGTGCACCATGGTGCACCCTGCCTTTCTCACCCCTGGCCCCCGGCAAACAATCGCCCTGCTCCCCGAGGAGATGGCGCGGGAAGCCTTGAAAGGAGATTTGCCGTGGCCTTTCGAAACGTTCTGCTATGTTGCCATGATGCACTCAGAGGACGTCCAGACGGTGGAGGAGACAGAGATGGAGGGTAGACTGGCCGTTTGGCCCGGCTTCCTTGACAAGAAACGGAAGTGATCCCCTCTCCACCTGGTGCAGTGCAAGCCCCACTGCTGAAGCTGGAGTAGCCATGGAGGTCCTGTTGACTGCAAATCATGAGGTCCTGTTGACTGGATCCCCGGTCAACTCTAGCCCAAGGAAGGTGGTGGTGTGCCGACGCAAGGAGTCTTGCTTGGGATTGTTGCGCTTGAGCACCAAAGTGGAATCCAACATTGGAGCACGCTTGAAGTCCCTGGGCCGCTTTCAGACGCCGCGTTCTGTGCAGGGAATCACGGCAGACAGGCGAATCTGTGGCAGGACTGCAATATTCAAGCCCACTGTTTCATTTGGTTTCCGATGTTTAGGAGACGTTTCTAGGATTAAATCGATGTTTATGGAAGCTAAATCCTATAAAAGCCTGTTTCATTTCGGTGGTGCCACTTCAGGTTGACGGTTCGCTCACGTCTCGCCACCTCCCAAGGTCCATGCAGGTGGAAGCGCGCCACCATGCCACGGTGCTGCGGCAGTTTGGCCGTGCCTCGCCGACCTCGGTGGGAGCCAGACATCGGTCACCGGTGACCGAGTGGTGAATTGGTTGGGGGCACCCCACTCAGCAAGAACACATGGAGATTGCTTAAGAACCATTTAGCATGTTCCAGGGAAACTGAGGGACTGTGAGAGAGTCATTCAATAAGGTGGGTTGGGGTTAGCTTGGATCCAGCCAATCATTTGGAGACAGTGTTGAGGTGTGCACGTGCGAGAAGGAGCTGGGCAGGCAGCCGTACAGAAGTCCAGAAGGTTCAAACTGGTGTGTTTCTAACGTTTGTTGGCAAAAGTTCTAAAACTTTTCGCTCCAATACAATGCTCGATCGCGTCGTGTGCACATTTGGTGCAAACCGATGTGTATTCCGCTGCATCCTTGTGACAACCAGTGGTTTTGAGGCCCATCTTGAGACCTTAACCTCACTTTCAAGGCTTCCCAAGGGACCTTCATTGTTTTGACCCACCGAAACGGACTGCTGGCGGGAGTAGGAACTAGACGGCACCACCGGTCATTGGATCACCTGCTACAGCTGCTGCACCTCTCATCCCCGACCCAGTCCTTGGATCAACTAGTTGGATCGGCTGTATATAGGTTCTGTAGGCTGTGGTTGACTCCCCACTCAACCAGACTGGCCAGAATCCCCGGTAAAGCCTCGGTTCACCAGGTGAGGTAAAACCTATAGACTTCTTTTCGGAAACACCGAGGAACCTCCCAGGCGCACCCCAGACCCGGGGGTTCAGCTCCAAGGCTTTCCACATCGGAACGAGCTGCTGGGGCGTGAGAGCACTGCAGCCGAGCCTCGCGGATCAACGAGGGTTCAACGAATTATGTAAACCGACCATAATTGGCAATATATAGTTCTTCCAACTATGCCAAATGTATGCCTTTGGGCTGGTTTTATGGACGAACAGGCAGAAATTTGGCATAGTTGGAAGATCTGGGTATTAGAAGGTTCGGTGATAAAGGGAGGAATTGCAGTATGCTGTACTGTAGACACTGAACATAAATTTTAAGCGTTGCTAAACATATTGTGCAAATGTGGGTTTATTGTGCTAAAAAACCTTAGTTTTTGCAGTTGTCCTATCAATCAAATTTCAGAGTGCTCACTGGACACTTGGCAGGTTCATTCATAGAGTCATTGAACTTTGCGCAATGCTGTGCAAGCCATGATGGGTGCATAACTTCAACCGACATGTTTGTTGACGATCTATTTCTACGAGAGATTCCTCTACAAGGTTCCTCACCGCATGCGGTGGCACGTGGCGTACCAAGAACCGTTGGTATTCTATGTAGGGCTTTGGTGGGCAAGGAGTAAGTACAAAATATTTGCAGATTCCATGCTTTGGGGTTGATTCGGCTTATGAGACTGGAGCCATCCTTGGAACCTTCCCGGACCAACGGATATCCTGATATCCATCATTGTATGGAATAGTTACACACACAGATATATATATATATACAATATACATGTATCCCGTTCATGACCCTAATGCAGGTAACTATTCCATACATAGCTTGTTTGGGCTTCAACTTGTGGAGGAATGTGGTCTTGCAAGGCTCCATTTCTTTAACACATGGAGCTTTGCGCGTGTTCCGCATCAGGGGGCGTGCGTTGTTCCTTGACACGGAGGCGTACATGCTCGTTTTGCGGGTGGGGCTACATGTTCAGAAACAATTTATATATACAGTACATATAGATGGCATGCAGACCCCAAGTTCGGTAGTCTATATGGACCCTATATAAAGGGACATCTTGGGGTGCCAGTGCCATCTACTCTGCAACCACTGTAAAGTGTTTTGTAGCCACTGTAAATACTGTAAGTGTTTTGTGCATTGAACCCAGTGCCCGTTGACAAGACAAACACCTTCAGTTCATAATTGTTTTTTGCTTTTTCTGTTCCCTTAGGCCTTAGGCTTGATGAATATTGTCAACTGATGGGATGCTTTTGCTTTTGCTGGCCGGGGGAGCTGGTAATCTACCAGCTGAGCTCCTGCAAGCACTACCGTCCATGGTCCAGATTCCCCCGCAGAGACCCATTTGGAATACAGCCTTGGTGACTCTATGCCAAATACTGCCACAGGAGACCCCCAACAATCGCAAACCTTTGCAGCAAATTCTGAGGCTGCGCTGGTTGCATTCCAAGAAGCTTCCATCCTGGGCCATGTCCGTGCGCCCCAAATTCAACAAACCACCACTGCCGGACGCTGCAGAGGGCCCGGTTCAGCTCGGGCCAGAACGTGGGCATGTAGCGAAGTGCCGGATCCTTGTGCTGCTAGGCAGTTGTTGGAGGTGGCACAGGACACAAGCCTCTCCAAACCACCAGCCACAAAGAGTGCGTTTTTGTTGATCCAATGCCCGCCCTCAGAACTTCAGAGGAACGACAATGCTTCAACTTCAACAGAATGGTTAGGCAAACTCCGCGTGCGGTCACCGGTGTTTTTTTGAAACCACACGAAGCACTAAGGGCTGTACAGCCTTTTCACATGATCCTGACATGTATAATCATTAATTTTGTGAAGGTCACATCCTATTTGGCTTTGGTCATGGAGAATTTGCGAGTCTTTAGTTCCTCGTCAGGTTGCACAGCAATCGGCAGAATCCACAAGATTTCAAGCTACTCGGACTGATTTGAATGCCTAAATACCAAAAACTCGGAGAGGGTCACCTGGCACCGGACGGGAAAAAAACAAGTACGGGCCAGTGGTGGTGGGGCGGGTGCTTTTCTTCCATCAACGGCTTACAAGGAGGTTTCATGGAGGGAGATTAACTGGACATGTTTTGTTTGGCACATGTTTATTTGGGCCAACACGCGTAAGTCGAAAAGACCTCGCTGGTGATTTTGGCCGTAAGGCAGACGGCAAGGTTGGAGTCAATTTGCTTGAAAGGCTGTGCTCAAACACATAATCTCAGGAGGATGCCCTCACAGTGCTTTTCCTAAACACCCTGGCACACCCAACGGCCGCTGGGCGGGGTGCCAAACAGGAAACGAACGCGAACTGCTTTTCAACCGCTGGCTGAAGCTTGGCGCGAAACCGGGATTTTGGGCTGGGCGAGGTTGGTCAACCTGGAACATGCTGAGGAACCTGATAGTAAACTATATTCACGGCCGGGCCCAGGTTGAGTGAGATGTCACGTTTTGGGTTGCTGTTTCGGGTGCCGTTTGGAGCTGGATGAAGTTTTTATGGTCGCTGGATGTGGACAGTGAGCAGGCAAGATTAGAGAGGTAGGATCATCCTTCTCCCGAACTGAACATCAATCAGGCCATGTGGTCCGTTTGCAGGGGTCGCCCGTTTCCTGCCCCGACGTGGTCGTATCCCGACGTGGTCACGCTAAGGACATTGCCCAGCTGCATTTCGTTGAAGCTCCCCATGCCTACACGCCCATGGGCGAGGCCGTTTTGAAGAGCTGTCTTGCAGAGGGTATATAGATATAGACATAGATGCCAAGCAACACGCACGCAGAAAGCTGTACTTCCGCAGCATTAGCGCCAGAACCACCAACCTACCAAGACCAAGCAGAACTCCAAGCGCACCCGGAGCCACCCCCAGAGACGTCCGCTGCACCGGACCGTCCGACCCGAACGGACGCTGAGGCGGAGGAGCAGTCGGCTCATTTGGGCGTGGCCGCCCGGAATCGCACCTGGTGGTGCCTCGGCGAGCGAAGAACGGAGCTCGGGTGGTGCCGAAGAACGGGTTGGTGACGGGAAGGGCCCAGCCAGACGCCACTGGAGGGAAGGACAAAAGGTCCTCATGTTGAGGCTTCAAAGAGAAGCCGTTCCTGCTTTGGGGATTTGGGGGGGTTCCTACTATGGGAGCTTCCTCGCACAAGGGGAGCTGGCTCTGGCTGGGTGGACAGGTTTTCGAACACAACATGACTCACCTTCCCTCTTTACATACGTACAGGGGAGCCCAAGAGGTGGCCAACATGTTGAAAGCGAGAACTTCAGCCAAGGGGTTTGGTCATGCTTTCTATCGCACTACTTGAGAGTCCAGGCACTGTAGTCTAGACTGCATGTTTGTAGTCTATAAATATCACCAAACATATACCAAGATCATCTACGTCCTACCCAGTGGGTCAACGCACCAGTTTAATCCGTCCGGACTTGCTGGGATATAGATCGATGTCCCGTCCCCAGTCCGCCGTACTCTTGAGGACCATAAACCCCCCGCTTGAAGAGGATGGTCCATTTCAATTGGGTGCTTTATGAATCAAGAGTCTACATTAGGGGTTCTTAAGGGTTAGACCTTTAGATACACCATGATACACTGTTTGGGGTCTCTTGCCAGGAACGGGTGGGGGGAATGAATCGGAATGACCCATCAGTTTGTCCGTCGGACTTGACGTGGAAAAGACGTCCTGCAGCCAGGCCAGATCATTTTCAGTTTGTGGTCAAGCCGATGGTCAAACCTAAGGTAGACTGTTGATGAATGAACCCCGCCATTTGGAGTGTAAAACCGCTTTGTATGGGGGTTTCTCAAACCATTAGCCCAGGTCACAAGGTCGTTGGACACTGCTGGATCGCCATGAGGGCTCGATCGCCAGGAATTCCACCGATGATCCGGCGACCATGCGCTATGCTTCCTAGGTCGCATTAAAAAGGGCCCCCAAAGGCGAGGGAAGACCTGCCAAACTCCTGGCAGATACTTGGAAGAGGGAACAATGCTTCTACTGAATGAACATGTTGTTGACTACAGACTACGTCACTTATGCATGTTGGCTTGCGTTGAGGGTGCTCAAAGGTTCACCCAACCGGGGCCAACTTGAAGTTTACTCACGTCGCCCGTAGAAGGCACGCATGTGCCCGGCCTAACAAGAAGGTTCCAAGGTGATTGCCATGCAGAACCTGCCCAGAAGTTTTAGGTTCAAGAGGGTGCACTTGGTGCTTAGCCATTGAGCCATTGTAAGCCACTTCCTAGAGTCCATTTCATTAGGAATTTGACCCTAGACCCCATAGAAATCAGTCAGTTGCAAGTTAGTTGCAAGTACAACAAAGGTATATGAATCATTATGAATCCAGGGCCCCCCCTAGCTTTGCAAGGTTTGGTCTCCAAGTCCCAGGTCTGTCCCCCTATCCATCCCTATCCCCCTCCATCCCTATCGTTCCAGGTCGGCTTCGACCAAAGCTTGGAGTATTTGGAGCCACTCGTCGCGAACTCGTGAACGACCATCCATTGGGTTCACCCTGATCCATTTGGACCCAAGGGTAGCAGGTAGTTACTACCAGATTGAAAAGTGGCTTTCTGTGAGCACAAAGGGGGGCGAAGCAGGTGAAGCACGAGTCCGGTTCCTCCGAACCAGTCCGGACATGGACACGGTCCGTGCCGGCACAGCCGGATCCAGCTGTGCTCGCAAAAAAGCTTCGGCCGACTCGTTCGACCTGCACGGCACAGCCGGATCTGGAGACTGGTGCCGGTCCGTCCTGAGGAAAGTCTTCAAAGAAGAAGGGCCCTTTGATGGTGTCTTAGGCTTCTCACAGGGTGGCTGTATGGCCGGCTTGCTGGCGCAAATGCAGCCCCGATGCTTGGACTGTCACCGCAGGGATGGAGGGATGGGCGACCAGCGAGATCGGCCGAGATCGGCCGACCTGGGTCCAAGATCTCAGAGATCTCAGCTGGTGCAGTAGAACCTGGCCATCAGCTTAGTTGTTGGTGAGTGTGGGAGAGAAATAGGTGAACGGTGAATTCAGATTCAGTTGGATGCAATTTATGCAAGTGCTTTGGTCAAAAGCAAAGTGAAGATTGAATAGTTTGATATGTTGATTTTTTTCTGATCAATGTCAACCTGCACTCTGGCAAGTTCTTTTGAAGTAGGGCAAAAGGATGTAGGATTCGTGAAGAGGTGCTTGAAAGTCTTGAGGTCCATCACTATTTTCAGGTGAACATTCCATGGTGCTGCAGTTGACCTTGCCATCAGGGCCAATCTTCATGTATGTCAAACAGACACCAACGATAATCCAACTACCAGAACCCGACTCTGACTCTAACGGGGGTCTCCATAGATGGCCTTTGAGAGGTGATTCGGGTATTCAAAAAAACCCACCTATACAATACCTATCACCACTTTCTTTCGTTTTCCAGTTCACGACGTCCCCCTCCCGACGGCATTTCTTGCAGCACGACCCCCGAAGAGGAAACACCGGGGTCCACCCTGGTTTGCCGGCCCCAGGAGGTGCCATCCAGCCGCTTGGATGCTGCGTTGGTGAAGCCAAGTCTTGGGATTGACATTTTTGGAAATATAGTTACATATAGTTATAAGTTATAAAGCAATTCCATTGATGATTGGTGAAACATGGTGTTTCACCCATGACATGCTACAGTTGGGATGATTTGGACCTGCTACAGTTGGAGCGGCCGGAGGTCTGACATGGACCTTGAGACCCACGGGTGCCGATGCCCCCAAACACGCCCAGCTACTAGCCTCCCCCTAGCTTGGCGGCCTCCAAGCTACTAGCGATGGGCTCCATGTGTTGGGTTGTTAGGGCGTTGGGTTGAGGTTGTTAGGCCGTCTTGTTTGGTTGGTAAGAGATCGATGGCACGGGGGCTGAATGGAGAATTTGGATGATGGTGGCACTGGTGGCATCAAGATAACCTAAGCAACCGCTTGTGGTGACTTTTGTTGCACCATTGACGGAACGACCTGTGATACCTCCCGATACTCCAAGCATGGGGGACAAACTAAGCTTAACAAGAAACGGGAAGCTGGGAGCAAACAGAATGGGTTTGGTGAGTGGTTCAATTGATCTAAACCTTCCTACATCTCTATACTAGGGGCCAGGATAATATTCCGAGAATTCCAATATATTCCAATATATGACATTGAGCAGCTTCGACTCTTTCGGCAGCTTCCACCCACTTCGTGTGGTTTTTCCCACTTCCAGGGACCCTTCCAGCTCAACACAAGTCGGGACCCTCGCCCACCCGAGGTTCAACTTCTGCGTCAGGGACCCCACGTCGGGGAGTGCGGAGGTTTTGAGTGCCGGCAGGGAGTTCTGCTGTGATGTGTTTGCGGCAGGACGGCTATGGCGGAACATGAGGGAACGACAACTAATTTGTCCCTGCCTTTGAACAGGTTGCTTTCAACAGGCTGTATGGCTTAAGCATTATGAATTCAACCTTTTTGAGTACCTGGCAAATAGAGGGGTTGCAAAAGTGCATGAATGAAACAACAAGTGCATAGTGACATAGTGGTGGACCAATTCCTGCTCTCCTGAGAATGTAGGGGTCACGAATCCACCCCAAATGCTTGCAGAAAGGCCTTTGACCAAGCTTTAGAGTGCTATAGCAAGAAGATTATATCATAGGGCTTGATGCCAGAGGCATGATAGGGGCACACACACGCACCCAGAATTGCTTAAAGCACTTCTGAATTTGTGGGGAGGTTGCTGAATCACGACCACCAGAGGAGCTGTGCCACTGCAGCGGCCGGATATGAGGTCGTAGTCTCGGGCTTCTATTGCCGTGATGTGGAGCTTTGCAAGATGCAACTGGAAAAGCCGCCTGAACGACACCGTGAGGATGGCGCCGAAAGCTTGTTCGGACGACGGCCCCCGGAATCCAGAATTTGCTTGAAAGCTCTCCCAAGGGAAGGATTTTGGAGATGAGCAATACCACGTGACCACGTCTTTGTACCGTTTGTACTACAGTATATAGACTGTATATAATATATGTGCACGAGGGGCTTTGGAAACTCTTCATTGATGGGGGCGCACCAAGGTTTTGAAAGGAGTTCCTTCAGGCATCCTGTGTTGGGTCACCCCGCCAATTCGCACAAACAGGTTCACATGAAAAACGCCATGCTGGCAGGACTTGGTGAAGGCCAAGGCTGGAGTGGTTCAGATGCCATCCTTCCACATTTGGGGCCTCCAGGACTCGCCACTGAGGAAAAAGCGATGAGAAGAGTGGCCTCCCTGTGTTGGATGCTCTCCGTCCAGAGATTCACCAAGGTTTGAGCTCCTTCTCAGTCGGTGAGAACCCATAAGAACGATCCTGAATTCATCGATTATCTATATTTACTCATTGAACATCGTTCCAAGCCATTTGACCCCCTTCAAGTTCAGGTTCTTGTATGTGGAGAGACTCCTCAAATCAGTTCACTGACCCCCCAAATAGATGTACCGAAGTATGTACACAGATTCCTGCCAATCAAAACCCGCACCCCGATCCCACCAGGATCAGCTGGTCGAGCCCTGGCGGTCTCGGATTTTGTCGGAGACCTTTGACCGGCCTGTCATCGCCACTCATGAGGACCGCCCTGTAGCTCTCGGTTTGATCTGTTTGTGACGCCGAGGGTCTCCGGTTCGAGGTGTTCGCTGCGCCAGGGGGTGCCCGGCCAAACGAGACGGATCGAGACGGGTGACTTGCAGTGACGAGACGGGAGTCACTTGGATGGTGAGAGGTACGCGAGTTAATTCAAGTCGCAGGGGTCTCCGTGGTCCGATTCAGGGAGAACAGACCGTCGCCATGCCCGCATCTACTATATACTAGTATCCCGAAACGCTCCGCACTACAAATGAAATAGGGAACACCCTTCCAGAAAATGAACATATAGATCAAAACCCATTAGGTTGGACATCTCCCTTCTCAAAAGCACTGCCAAATTGCGAGGCGGATCACTTCAGCCAGGGCCGACACCACTGGCCGATAGCCCAAGTCTCTCAGTGGCTGGCCGACACGGGCCTCCTGCGTGACGACGTGCTGCCAGAAACGCCGCCCGAGTTGGCGATGACTGCTTGGGCGCGGGTCATGTGGCGCGGCGGAAGTGATGGTAGAAAACAAGGCCACCACCAGTAAGGCCACCGTATACCCTCACCTACCAGACCCGAAGAATCCGCGGGGTCTGATTGAAGAACCAGGGTTTTTGTAGACATCAGCCCACGGCAATCCAGAGCACAATGGATCCAACACCAAGCAGCCTAACGGCGTAATGGCGTAATCACACTTGAGGACACACTTTGCAAGCACGCGCATCCATCTAATTACTTGGAATCCCTTGCTTCATTGCCCCTTGCACATCTTGCACGGACCACCAGTGCTGAGGGCCCTTTGGTTCCTGTCCTTTGGGCCAAGGAAGGGCAGTGGTGTAGCACATGTAACCTTGGAGGACGTGAAGGAGACAGGGCGATCGGAAGAGAGAGGGGCTGCGGATGGCGGCTTTCCCGAGCTGCAAAGGAACCAGGGCCCTCCAAGTGGCCCTCTTCAGTTTTTGTTTGGTGTTGAACATGAATGAACTATAGTTATCAGGATGAATGACAGATGCTGAATGTACTTCCTGCTTTGCTGCTTATGCAGTTTGTGTGTGTGTGTCCGAGGATGTCAGTTCTGTGTAGAGAAGGCTTCAGACAAGTCTGCACAAGTTCGTTTACACGTCACGTTCAGTTTTTTCCCCCCACCTCCTCGCACACCATGATTCGCCATTGGAATGTCAATGATCCTTGGGGTTGACATGGTTTCACCAAGACAAACGCTCTACGTACGTGCTTCTCCTAGCCCGAGCTTCCATGATCCCCACGACAGCCGTTGGCCGGATATCGCTGCCGCGTTCGGAGCCACACAGTTTCACCACACCATGACCACACACGGCGGGCGCAGGAAGTCATCACCACACACGGCGAGAAGTCCCGCGATGTCTTGCAGCGGGCGCTCGCGCTGATGCCGCCGCTGGGACGGTTTTGGATCACGAGCGGTCGGTCCGGTCTTTTCGAGAGTTGCGGAGCATTGGGTAGTGCGGGGCGGATGTTGGTCGGGTCATACCCTCTAAGAAGGTCATGTGCGTTCGACCCTGTTAATGATGGGTGGCTGAGGGTCTACCAGGGGAGGTTTCAACCGAAAAAAAGCACCAATGAGTGGCTGTTTGAATTCAACAATTATGGCACACACACACACGTGTGCCATGTTTGAAGCAAACCCATCCGTATATTAACGTACCTGGACTCGGGCAGGAGATCACAAATGGGGTGACCCCTATGTGAGGAACAAAGGATGGCTTGCATGAACGTGCAAATTACAGCATCACTCCATGTCAGCCTCAGCAGAAACACCATAACACTTGCAGCTTGCAAGCACGCATAACATATCATAACATCCTGATGTCTAATTTAAAATCTCTGTAGGAAGGGCACCCTGCTTGGCTTTGTGCAGCACACTTTGCCACCAGCTTTGTGTGAAACCTGCGCTGTGGGCTACCAAGTGTCTTCAAAGAGTTGAAAGTAATGGCCTGAAGCCCAAGATCACATAAGACTTGCTGGACCATGCCGATACACCATCCCCAGACACTCCATACATGGAATATATATATAGATATGATTCGATTCTTTATTTGCTTGCACCGACCCCAGGTCAGACTGTCAATCACAGTCAACTACACCAACTGATCGGTAAACATGTCAGAGGAGTCGTGGGGTAGGGCATGTTTGATCCAGTGTCACCAAAGGCATTTGGATCATTTCCATCGCATCCTGCCGTCCACATCCGACCGTGTGCACCGAGCCCGCTTCCGCCTGGACGTCGACGGCGGCTTCAGGTGGAATTCGAAGGTGGCCCAGCCTGAAGCTTGGTTTTGCTTACTGGCGCCTATCCTGAAATCTTCCAAGCTGCCGGGGTCTACTTGGAATATCGGGTGACGTGTTGGTCTTCCCAGTTTTTTGGGTGAATGCCCCTGTTCCCCATGCAGGAATCGGTTTTCCTGCTCTTCAGTGCCACAACACCGCACGGAACCGCAAGGAAGCCGCTTATTGGCTCTTCGCAGCAGTGGCCTCCCAAGGAGACTTCCAAGGCGCCCGTGTCCGCCGTACGGCGCCCGGCGCCGGATTCGTTCGGCGTATGGCCATACGCCGCCGGGCCGTGGCGGGCCGGGCCGGAGAGCGGCTCAGAGGTCCGCCACAAATCGTCCAGACTTGGCGGTCCTGGGTTGGCCACAGATGAGGGGTGAGAAATTGGTGAGGGGTTGCCACAGATGACCCAATCCATCCAGCGTGATTTACTTTGTACTGAGATGCTGGGACGACGCAGCTTGTGCTTCGAAATGCACGGAGTACTTGACCGCCAGGCTCCCACAATGAGTTGCTCAAGGAGTTGGTCAATGCAGGCGATGAGACAGTTTGGGGAGCTCTTGGATCTTCATTTACTTGTTGTCAGTTCTGGTGAGGTCGGTCTATGTGTGAAGACTATCAGTGGTAAGCATCCACTTGAGCAGCGCCGTAAACCTCCCTTTACATTTTTGTTAAGAGCTTGGTCATAAGGAGGGTTGGCGTAAGCAAAAGTCTGCTGCGCGTAAGGTTGCGTAAGGTTTTTTCAACATAACCAGTGGCGTAAGGGCCAATCAATGAAAACAAGTTGTTTTTATGAACCAAGGAATGATCAGACATGGCGTAAGGTCCGCGTAAGCACTGCGTAAAGACAACTTCGATTTCTAATCAATTGCCCACGCATGGCGCCAGCTCAGACTTTGAGCAGGCAAGCAAGAAAGCGCAAGCGCCAGAGTGAGGCCATGAAGTCTGACCAGGTGTTTGATGCAGAATCCACATCGTCCTCATCAAGCATATCATCTAGTCACTCTGCAAGTAGTGCTGCGTGAAAATGGTCGCCTGCCTTGTGTGCGTGTGTATCTATCCTGCTATGAACTCATCTTCGCGTAAGCTTTTCTCTTGGAGGGGTGTGGAAATTTGAGTGCAGTGCTCTGGCGTAAGCCTGGCGTAAGCCCTTTCTACCACAAACCAGCCGCGTAAGCTAAAACTGTGCGCGCGCAAGGAAAGCGTAAGTCTCAGCGTAAGACTTCCCATACGACCTTTCAATCTATCAAGGTTTCCAGCACAGCTCACTTGTGGATCCTATACACCCGGGAATCGGGACATCACGACGATGGAACCTGAGGTTATGGACCTTTGGAAGGCTATAACCCGGTGGTTTTCAGGTTCCATGTTAACCTGCCATGGCGTACAAGGAATTGGTGTGAACTGCGGGCAGAACAACATTACTAACATTTCTCGGAGACTGTCATTGGAAATGGCGGAACGATGTTTTAAACAATTTGTCCAATAAATTGTTAAACAATTTCAATCAATTGGTTTAACAACTTTTACAGTTTTACAACTGGCAAACAAATTGTTGAAACAATGCTTAATGTTCAAAACATTGTTTAGGACCCTACAGTGCTTGCTGGAAGTGCAGAGGTCTTAATCCAATTCAAGTCATTGGTAAGACTTCCAAGCACAGGTGAAGGTGCACCTTTGGAAGGCCAACAAAGTTTGGATTTTGGACATTAGCCCACTTTGCAGCACAAAACCCAGACATCCCAGTGGACTCGGACCAATACGCCATGTCAACGCCTCATAGACGGATGTTGACGACCATAGACGATGGCTGATGGATGTTGGTTCCGCTTCACTTGACTTGGGTTCTTCCTTGAAGCAAGCAAGACACACCCTGCCTGGGTCTTGGATATCTACGGATATCTGGTTTTTGCTTGTAAGGTCTGACCTTGATTTCCCAATATTGGGTGAATGAATCCCCTTCCGAGGAATAATTGTTTCCTGGGCTCCAGGTGGATGGAAGGCGCTGCTGCATTTGCACGCCATCCTTGAGGCCACTGAAAGCTTACAGGCGCCTGTGCTGGCTGACTGGGCTGGCGGACTGGGGGGCGACTGCGACTTGAGTGTTTTGGTTTTCTTTCATGTGGACGCGGAAGTGCAGACCGGCTGGTGTTCCCCAAAAATTGAGCAACCTGTGTGCATCTGTGAACTGTGGCTATTGTATTTAATTTCCAATGCTTGGTTGTTTCCCGTGCTCCCGGAGGTTTCAGCAGATCAGAAGTATACTGAAGATCAAGATAGCAGTGCCCTTCCCCAGTTTTTTACATTAATACTTATGTCACCTTAGGTCGAGCAACATGATTATGTGTGAAGAAGGCAAGAACCAACAATATAGCTTTCCATTGTAAGTGCAATTGTGCTTCAATGATGCGTCGACCAGCTCGCCAATTCTCGCATATTCATGCCACACCACGAAACTCCAAACATATGTTTCATCCATGTTGACATCCTCACCCCAACGCGTTGACGAAAAATCCTCACGTTGACATCCATGTCGCCAGTGACGTTTGCTTGCCCAACATCACTGCTGGTGCTCGGTGTCCTCAGGGGACGAAGCTGCAGGAATCGATTGTTCAGCTACTGGGCAGCTGCGATGCCGGGGCATTGAGCAGCAGGGGCAGACGTGTGACCTCAGAGTGTTTTGGGTCTGTCCTATTACCTGTAAAAGTCAGTAAACAATTATGACTATTTTTTGAACAAGGACTTTACTAATTTATGTTATCAAAAGTTCTTTCCAATATATGTGCATGTGAATGTCTCCACGGCGGGCAGGGACATGTTTGTTCCATTGCAGTCGCAGTTGCAGCGATGCCAGCATTCCCAGATCGACAGGCTTCAGGGTCTACCAAGACATTGACCTTTGCCGGATCCCTACCAGAAAATATGGAATTTCCTGCCATTGAGTCTTCATGATTGTGGTCTTATGCTCCCGAAGGCCACACTTGTGTGGGTTCATTCGGTTTTGAGGACAATCGTCACCCGCGATGACTCCCGCGATGCCATCTTCGCCGCGGGTTCTTTTCAGGCTTTTCGCGCAACAGCTGCATGAGGACTTGCAGGTCGTTGAGGAGTGGCGGCAGAGCGCCGCTCAGATTCGACTCGACTCGGTGACGGATCGGCTTCCGTGGTCCGTGTGTGCCAGCACCATGGGCGGTCGGATGTGGGCGGTCAGTGTATGCCAGCCATTCGGGAAGAGCGAGTTCAGATGGTTACCATCCATGTTGCCCCATGAGTCCAAGCGTTCCATGTGTGTTTTCCTTTCCGTTTCCTGGACCAGACCTGCACCCGGTTTCATGAAAACCCTTGGAAACACCATCCCGGTGATGGCCCAAACAGCGACCGAGTGATGGCCCGGTGCCCGGATGCGACCTTGGTGCCCGGATGCGCTGGGAGACTGGGTCATGTGGATCTAGGTGAACATGGATGCATATATGGATAGGGTGTAGCCCATTACCAGTAACAGTCAGTAAAAGATGGTCACTATTTTTGAGAAAGGCCTGCAACCAACCATCATCCACTGTTACTGGCAATGGGATATACCCAATGTATGGATGCATCAGATTGAAGCTTTGGACCCCGATGCTCACATCCCAGACCTGTAGATACACTGTCTATGACCTTCATGGACCTTTCATAACACTTGACCCGCAGATTCTGGCGTCACACATGCTGGAGCACAGAAACATCAGAAACATAGAAATCCATCCCTCCTGGTCCTTCACCTGAGGACGACCATCAGGGCATGGAACCTTCTCTCAGCCTTTGTGCCCGCGCGGCGCCCCGCTTCGGCGGCGCAGTACGGCACTTTGCTTTGCGCCGCTGAAGCGCAACGTGGAGGGCGGCCGGAGGGCTGAGTGGGGGTGGTGTGGGATGAGACATATGTGGTTTTGGGATGTTTTAGGAGGGGAGAAATGATGAGAAATGCACATGACGGCTGGCACCCCAAGATGTCTTAAATAGATGGGGTTCCATATGAACCACCAAACTTGGGATTGTGCCATCTCTTAATCCACTATAGTCCAGATTCCTCTATAGGTTCACCTTGGACTCCCAGACGGGGATCGCTCCAGCTTTGAGGAAACGTCAACTGAAAGAGCTTTAAAATGACCAGCGAACCGTGGTGAATGGAGTACTTGCCATGGTTAATTCACATCTTGGCAGTGCCTGAAATACTGGAAGAGATGCAGCCGCCACCAGGACAAGCTACTCTATTTTTTTGGTTCGTGCAATCTCCAGCCTCCGAAGATGCCTCCAAACGGTGGTGCTTCTACCACTCGACCAGCACAGGTAAGCCACAGGCTCCGAGAATGAACTAGAATTAATACCCCAAACACCTGACTGTTGGACATTTCTTGAGCTGTGAAATGGAGCAGGTCAGAGAGATGAGTAGAGATGTGATCTAAGATATGTGTGTGTTCGGTCGCCCAATGGGACCCACTGGGATCGATGGGCCGTGTCGTTCGACATGTTAGCCACCCATGTGTCGACACTCTCCTGCAACACGTCCAAGTGCTTGGAAGGTTATGCAACACCTCCAGAACCATCAGCAGAATGCATCAGAGCTACCCATCTATAGGTAAGCTACCGCGCCTTTGGTTTACCGCTACAAAGCAGCACACCCGAACCCTGTGGTTGGCGGAAAGTCCCTTTCCGAAGTTTCCGCACTCCGGTTCCACCAATAGGGCTCCCGTCCTTTTGAGGAAAATCCGAGTTGTTTTGCTTGCAGCAGCAACTTCAATACTGTACCAGCTAAAAATTGTGGTGGTTAGCTGCTATCATTTGCTATCCATCCATCCATCCCATTCACCCATCCATCCACCCATCCATCCATCCATCCCTTCCATCCCTTCCATCCATCCATCCACCGAATTCTTGATTTGCCCTGTTGAGCCTGAGGGGTGGCTGCGGAACTGCATCGCTTGCGTGGAGGAGATCTCAACGAGGAAGCCCTGCGCCAGCAACAACCAGAGCTCAGCAAGATGTACCGCCCCTCGGCATCGGATGGTGTGTCATGGCGCTGGTACTTGTAGTGCCGGTCTCGTGAACTGTTGTGGCCCCAATTCCACCAGGTTCAGAATTGCATTGGCCATCTTCTAGCCGCATTGTTTGGGCTTATGCAATGCGGCCATGCAAGCAAACAACTACACCATACCACACCTGTTTAGCATCTTTGGGATGACTCAAGACCGGCAGGTCACAGTTCAAATCCTCCACCTGGGGGGGTCCAAGTTGAAACGCGGTAAGGAGGTTTAAAGTTGCAATGGAAAACAAGCGAAAAACCATGGTGAATGAATATGAAGAATTAGTACTGTAGATGTTAGTAGATAGGATATATGATGCACGATGGGAATTCTTTTTTCAGTGTTCAAAAAAGTTCAACCGGGTCTTCCAAAGTTTGCAGTTCATTCTAATCATTCTCTGGGGGACTTGGTACCTCCTGTTTCGGGCCCAAGATCCCAGATCCGCCCGGCCAGGCGCCTGGGCACTTAGAAACTCCATCTGGGGACGTCGCACCTCTCGAAGCTCGCTCATGGCCGAAAAAAAAAGAAACAAAAACAAAAACGCTGAGATGGTAGGGCCAAAAACCATCCAAATCACCTTTCGTTGGGACTTACTCTCCCCACCTGCAGTTCGAAGACGACTCCGTTCCGATCGCTTTTGCTCCGGCTGATCTCGCCCCAACACCGGTGGGTTCCCGCCGTTCGGAGGGCGGCGCGTGGCGGCGTGGGCGCCACAAAGTCGCACCGGTTCGGAACATCGATGGGATCGGTCCAAAGTAAAAAATGGGGCAATGACAATGAGCCTTTTAAAACAGGTCATCGGTTTTTGTATATGTTTGTACTGTTATTTTACCACTATTTTTGTACGGATTTTTGGGAGGTACTTGGACACTCCAGGTCGATGCTCGAGTCAATTACGTTGGAAGATGGATAGGATGATTGGCTGACGAGCATGTAGGCAGCAAGGTGAGAAGCAACGGCGACGATTGGCGGTTGGGCAGCTGTTTCTCGCGACGGTTGGCCTGCAGACCCCTCATGAAGCTTTCCGACCCTGTAGGTTAGGAGCAAGGTAGATTGAGGTTGGAACCATCCCAACTTGGATCCGCCGGGGGCGGTTTCCGATGAGGCAAAGTGCTGAGCGTGTCTGGGATTGCACGTGGTTGCAGGGAACTTGCTGGGTGGCGTGGGGCCATGACATGAAATCAGAACTGTCAGTGGGTGATAAGACTTGGCGGTTGAAGCTCTACTCTATGTGAAGCCATGGCTCTTCATGTTGAGTCGGTTAAGGGAAGGCAGACCTGGTCCCAAAGAGATCATTGTCACATGATTGCACCAGTTCTTTTGCAGTTGGAATAGCCAGGTTCCTGCGCATGGCAGGCATCCCGCGAGGGCTTGAACCTTCAGACCCCTCAAAGTTCCCTTTGGTGTTGCAGCGCCACAAGCTACACTCCCTGGAACTAACATGGAAGTGGAGAATGGCCCCTTGGAAGACCATTTTCCACAACAGGTGGTTGTCCACTTCCATGTTAGTTCCGGGGGGGAGTAAACATCGCAAACAGGGATTCGAGGCCTATTTGGTCGGTTTTCTGACGTTGGCCGCTGTCACTTTGGGGCTCTACACCTGGGCGTGGGCAGGTGTTGGATGTTTCCCCCTGGGAGCTGCTTTGTTGCCGGGACCTTCCAAAGCCAACACACCCGAAACCGCAGCGTCCAAGGATGTTCTTGCACTTCTGGATGAGTTTACCGATGGTTACCAAGCCAAGCTGAAAGGCCGCAACCGCCACATGCACTCACCCCAATCGACCAGACCTGATGCAATGCAATGCACCGACGGGCTGGACCCGGTGATGGGGGCATTTGTGCGACACGCGCGCACACAAACAAATAAACCAACAAACCAAAAGAATAAACTATATATATTTTATAAGCAAATATACATGTAATAATACTAATCAATGGTATATACCATTTATACCTTATAGGATTTGAACTAACATATTTACATGCATTTACCGTTGATGTGTGGAGGCCAAACAATCAACCATCGTGTTTTACAATGGATGTTAGATGGCTAAGGTTATTTGGATGAATGTCAACAGGTGGACTGCTGACTGGACGATTCACTATACGATTCGAAGTTCAGTTTCATTCCACAGCTTGGCGCTATCGATGGCTCCGACGTCGACGTCCGGTCATGGTGTTACAAATGCCACGGCAAGAGACCCCAAGAGACGTGTGAGACCCCGCAGAAAGGTGCTGAATCCTTAAGACCCCCTAGTGTGTCCACACTGCTTGGGGGAACCAAAAGCAGGTGGTGCTCGCTTCAAGACCAACTCATGCAGTCCACATCCGGGGCTCCGGGGCCTCGGTAGGCGATCGACGCCAGCAGTGGCGCATGGGAGGGATGCTTGGACATCGGTGGGGTCGGGGACGACAGCGGTGGACAAAGGGGAATGGAGAAGCTCAAAACCCAGACCATGCCTGGGATTGGAATATACTATATATGCATGCGTATAATGAACCCTGAACCCTTTGCAACCACTCACAAGGTAGGTTAAGGCGTGTCAATTCTTTGCTTGGGAAAGGGCAGTGGAATTACAGCGGAGTGGGTGACCGGCGTGTGACCAACAGCATCACTTCCTCCAGGGAAGTAGGGTCAGCGGGTGCTTTCAATTGCGGGGAGCATAGCTTGGACAGGAGCTCCCCTCAGACAAGCATGGAAGGCGAGCAGAACCCTATGTTCCATTTCTAGGATTGCTTCAGGGAGTGTAATACTGTAATACTTGGCTTTTTTGTTGTGTGCCTGGTTTGCTTGCGCTTGGTCACGTCATGTCGGAACCAACCATTCCCCACCCCAACACAAAAACGTATCTTCACACTCAGGGATGCCAAAATAGAATTACACAAATCCATGGCAAATCACGATCCTTCTACAATGTTACCATCCAAAAAAACAAGAATACGCATCCCAGGATGGATATCAACAAGTTCGAGGCGCTGAAAGCATCACCCCTCTCAGATGCCGCCGCTCGGCCGACTGTTTGGGCACCGGTGTCACCGGTGCCGAAGACGGCAGCGACTCGGGGCAGCGGTGGGGAGAAGACTGTTTAGACCCGCGAGGGCGGCGGCCAGGGTCTTGCGAAGACCTGGGGAGTTGATGGCGGGAAAGGATGCTGTTTTTTTTCGAGTCAACCGACACTTGGTTCAGCAGTTCAGCATAGGGCATAGAATGGGCATAGAGTCATGGAATTTGAATCGCAGCCATCCGCCGAACATGAGGTGCTGCATCCTGAGCCAATGCCTGCCGTATCCTCAGCACTGGGGTACCCCCTATTTCAAATGACCCCGGGAGTGAGCCCATTTTCCCATGGGTGACTGGGGTGTTGGCAATGCCGCCACGTGTCTTCGTATTCCGCAGGTGCGCAGGTGGAATTCAAGGTTACGTTTGGACTTCCATCAAGAAGCCGAATGCATGCAAATCATGTTCGGATTTGGAGTCTGGTGAGTTCTGCATGGTGACATGCTGCTTCTTCGGACCTCACGACTGGGCGGAAGGCCCTGGAAAAGAAAAAACGGTTACAGTGGTTTCCAGACTAGATGGCACAACTCCCGGGATCTCTTGGGTATAGGGTCCAAATAAACCACCTTTTGAGGCTTGTGGCATCTACTCTGAAACCACGGTAAAGCTTTGATAACACTGGGTCTTATATAGCAGTGGGCTGGGTAGTCTATTGGACACCCATTGCCTGGTTGGTAATACTTGCGATCTTTTCCCAACCTGACAATGGAAAAGAACGAAATAGACCTCTGATGACCTGTGGTCGCTAGTAAGCTTCAAGAGGGGCTGTGGACTGTGAAAAGTGATCATTCACGTGGGGGAACTTTTTGCGCCCTGTTGCCATTCAAGATCCCCGTGTTTTGCATCATTCTTCACCGCATTTTCAGATGATGGTTCACACACGAGGTCGAAATCTCAACGAAGGAGCAGCTGAATCCACTCTACGCATTCTTAAAGTTCGGTGCTCAAGGGACTGGGCTCAGTGGCTCGGGGCTTCGGCGGCCAATCATTGAGGCGTAAAAGCCGCACATCCAAATGTTCCAATAGTGGCGCATCTATGGAAACAGTACCAACAGTACATGTTCTGGTGACTCTGAGGGGGGGTTGTTGGAATGGTACCACTTCCATGGTCCATGTTTTTTGGAGTGCACTGGTGAATGGTGGTGACTTCATGGTGCAATTGTAAAAAAAACAGACCTGCGAGTCTGGGGTGTTGGCTTGATGGTTCCACTTCCTTGTGATGTTTGCCCTTTAGCTGCCTATTCTCCAAATATTATGGTTGCAATGTTATATCTACCATTGTGCAGCGAACACAGCCACCAATGGAATCAAGAAACGTTTGGCAGGCTAAGAAAGGGCATGCATGATTCACCAGTACCGACACCCCACAAGAGGTTAAGGCACAACGACCGAGCACCCGAAAGCGGTTCCCGCGAGCGCCACCGCCAAGCCGACTGAGTGTGACGGCTGAGGAGCGGAAATGCCTTTGAGCCCAACATCAATGACGACTTAGTCTTCACCAAGGGAACCATCACCCGAAGCCCGGAGAAAACATCTATTCATGTGAGATGGTCCTTGGTTCGCAACCGAACCAAGGGAATCAGGCTACCAACAAGAACCAGACTGCACGTGCTTTTTGTGTTTTTAAATGATGTCAGATGACTTGCGTTTCTTTTTTTTTCACTTTTTCGGGACTCAGAGCAAATCCATGCAGCCCTTGACATGACTGTGCCATTTGGCCTGACGGGTCAGCTGAGGAGATAAGCGACTGGACTTGTGCAAACAAGTCATCGGTCCTCAAGGTGTGGATGATTTGCTTCAATCGATTTCGGCCAATCAGAACGACTCTTGGAAGAAAGCGGCCTTTTGAGGAAAGGCGTTTGACCTAGCAGACCTTGAGTTCAATGATTGGCTGATCACATGAGAGCCATGACATGGGAGTTTTGGGGGGGACTATCGCGTTGGCGTATTGCTGGATCCATATCCTGAACACGGTGTTCTTCAGCCGGAGGGCAGCTATATTCATAGGAGTTGGAGTCAGCTCATGTCCATGAATCAGCTGCTGTTAGTCAGACACAATGAGATGTGTGTTTTTGCAGGTTTTTTCCAGCTTATGCACATGAATTGCCATACTTGTGCTTTGTGATGATGTTTCACTATGCGTCACCTCTGGCTTTCGGTTCGGGGCTCCTTCGCTTCTTTCGTTCACGAAGGTGTGGGGTTCACCAAGCAGTTGGAGGGTTTGGGAGCAAAGACCGTGCATGAATAGGACATCATAGTACTCGTATCACGAAGCCATCCTTGCTGATCCAAGTGCCTTGCTGATCGCGTAGAATGGACCCTCCAGCTACAGAAAAGTATCTCTTTCCATCGCCCTCTCTTCGAATTCGAAGCAGCAGTGGATCCAGGATTCGATGAGATCACGTGTCAGAACCTCGCGGAGGGAACCGAGGGCTCCGGTGCTCTCACTCGTCCCTCTTGCTCCCCGGTGAGAACGCCCGCCGAACGCCCGCCGCACCGACGCCGAGGCGGGCCTGGTGAAGCACTTGCTTCTGGGGAACAACGTGTGCCGCTGGGACCGGAGATGTGACCGATTCCACACACCGACCTTCCTGGGTATCATGGTGGTTGTTTTTTGTTCAGCTGGCCTACCTGACCTTGGGTGGTTATAATCTTTGAATGCGAATGGAAGTGCAGCGACACGTACAGTGCAACTTGTACATATATATGTACCATATGTACTTTGGCTCAAGGATCAAGCGACTAGAAAAGGTGCGGTTTCCGTTCCGACGCTACGCCGCTTATGGACCGTCAGTGATAGCTTCAAACTTCGCTGATTAAGATCCACTCGCAGGTTATCAGCCGTACGCGCTCTTTATAGCCGTACGAGCTACACGAGACCAAGAACAAGACTAGTCATTACAGAAACCTGCAATGTCAAGCTCAGGAGGAAATGGAAGCGAACCCTATTCATTCGCTGCTCCTGGTGGTCCCAACACCATTTCGTCACCAGACTCTATAATGGGTACTGACTCATCAGCAAATGCTGACGTTATCACTATGCCTACTGGATCACAAATCTCGGAAAGATCCGTGCCACCGGCTCGGAATCTGACCGATCTTGCACCCGTAGGACCAAGAAGATCGATGAGAGCTACAACAAGATCTACATCGCCTATAACGTCTACCGCGAGATCCCCAAGAAGGAGTATAGAGAAGAGACGTGACGATGATAGAGGAACAAAAGAACAAAGAAGAGAGATTCAGCTGGGTGAAGAATTGAGATCGGCGAGAAACGCATACAATTTTCTTCATGAAGAATATGAATGCATCCAAGCCGGATACTCACGACTACACCACGAGGCTGAAGTGGAGTTCAGGCAAATGTCTGACTACAACAGGAAGATGCAGGAACATCTACAAAAGATGACACAGGAAGATGAAGGAGCGACAATAAGAATTGAAGAGCTCGAACACAAGCTACGCTTGGCGGAATCGACAGCTGAACATATCTACATGAGATATCAAGAGCTTGCACAAGAAACTCATCAAGAACATTCAGAGCTTGAATCTGTGAAAGCAACGAAGGACAGAATGTCCCAAGAGCTTCAAGCAGCAATTGGACACATCCAAGAACAGAATGAATCTTCATTGGCGATCAATAGAAGATCAAAAGCCATTCAGGATGAGAACACAGCCTTCGTCGGAATAGCTGACCAGATACAAGCTAGAATGATTGCGCTACAGGATGAGAATGTCAACATGCACAGGGTGATCCAACACCAGAGAGAAGAACAATGGAACAGTGAGGTCAGGGAAAGACGTCTTCAACACAGTGTTCACTCATCTCAAGATCAGAGCAATCAGGAAGCTATGGTTATTGATCATCTACGAGGTCAACTAGCTATGGCACGTGGAGCTGAACTCAACGCGAGAGCGGAGATAGAAGAGATGGAAGTGGGCATGAGGATGGAGATATTTGTATGCCAGACTGAAGTCTCTGCTAAAGAAATGGCAGAAATGAAGGCGAGCCACCATGAATACGAAGCAAACGTCGCAAAGGAGGTTATCGCAAAAGGAGAAATATTCAACAACGAAGTCCTAGAAGGTTCCATCCGTGAACGACAACAGTTGAAAGACGCCAACCTCGCTCTATCCGAAGCCAACGCACAGCTGAAAAGAGAGAATATGATGAGAGCTCCTATGTTCGGCGATGATGGTGCTGAAATTCAACAGAAGATCAGAGAACTGGAGAATGCACTATTGGAAAGCCAGAAGGAGACAAAGAATGTCATTATGGAAAATGCGAAATTAAAAGCAGAAACACGAATGGCACCCATAGTCTCTCGGTACAGCAAGCGTCCTAGTTCCAGAGACCGCGGGTTACCAACCCACGCGTCCGAGGAAGATGAGATTCGGAACGCAAAAGAGGAGGCGAAGCACTACAAGGACGGGTACAATAAAATGACAGAGAGCCGAGATGAGATGTATGAATGGTATGCCGAAACCCACAATGAGTACGCCGAGGAAAGGGAGAAATCAATTGAGCTATCCGAGGCGAACAAATCATTGAGGGACAAGATTTCAGAAGCAGAAGCATCCTCTTCATCTCATCTTGCACCGGCAACCTCTACAATCATGAAAGTATCGAGGAAGGAAGAATCAAAGATAAACGTTCCGTCATGGCCCAGGATCAATGATCTTGGACTATGGAAGGCAAATCTCATTCAATCGATCATCATTGCGGCCAATGATTCAGATCAAGAGCCCTGGATCGACTGGATCAAAGAAGCCATGGACGATCCTGATCCGGACAAGTTTGTCGACTCAGGAGACCAAAGATTCCATTCAATCGATGCCAAACTCGGCCTAGCTCTTACCAAGGTCGTCATGGATGCGAAAGATGATGGTTCAGGTGTAGCTATGAAGTTGAGGACGAGGATCAATGCAAAAGGGAGAACATCAAGCCTCATAAAGGGAAGAGAGGTCCTAGCCCTGATCCTTATGAATTTCAAGACAACATCAAATGTGGAAGTCTTATATACTTCAATGCACCTCTACCAACTAGAATATCAAGGAGACAAGAACTTATCGTTGTTCTTCCACACTTGGGATGAGATTCTGGCAGGAATGAAGCCCGTTGACGTCCCGAGCGACGAAACTCTTCGGGATCTCCTATGGAGAAAGATCAGGAACTCAAACCTCATGGCATACGACATCAGCGCCTACAACAGCATGAACGACGATGATGCCAAGAAGACATACAAACATCTACGTGATATGATCAGAAGGCACATCGAACGGCAAACTGAAGACAGGATGATCCTGGAAAAGGAGAAGGCAGTGAAGAATGTGGCCAATATCTTTCAGAATCTCAAACCAGGCGGACCTGCTCCAAAACTGAAAGCTGCACCAGCTGATCCGAAGAAGAAACCAAAAGGGCAACAAGAACAGGTTGTCTCAGAAGACGCTGCTGCAGTGAAGCCGAAACCCAGTCCCAAGAAGCATCCTGAAGACAAGAACAAAAAGGGAAAGGGGAAAGGTAAAGGTGATGGAAAGGATCGCAGCCGAAGTCCGAGTACAGACAAGAAGAAGATACCATGCAAATACTTCGTGAAAGGTAACTGCACTATGGGGAAAGATTGCCCATTCAGTCACAAGAAACCCAGATCACCATCCAGAGGATCTTCTGTCGGAAAGAATGACAAGCCAGTATGTTGGATGTGGATTCGAGGAACTTGTGACAAAGGGAAGGATTGCAAGTTCTACCATGACCCAAAAGCCTCTCCTAAGAAAGGGATATCTGCACCAGCTGACTCAGGAGACGATAGGCCAAAGCCCAAGGCAAAACCCAAACCGAAGCCTAAGGCGAAGCCTGGAGCCCCAGCCATTGACGGTGAACTCTTCATGGACGAATCCGAAGATGAAGGGATTGCTGCATCCGCCAAGGCAAGAGAAGGAGGTGCAAAAGTATCCTTTGATGAAGAGACTTGTGAGATCATGTTGAACGAAGCGATCTACTCAGTCAGGGACAAATGGAAGGTAGTAGAAAAGAAACCTCTACGTCCGGACATCAAACGATACGATGAGAAAGAGCTCACCTGCTACACGAGGAAAGAACAAATCAGATTTGAAGAAAAGGTCGCAGAGGCAAGAGGCATATTGATGGTCCCCTACACTGAGATCAAGAGGGTCCGAATACCAGTTGGACCAAAGGGTGACCTAGCGGTCACTATGTCTTTTGACGAAGATGACAGCCTAGTTTTCCATCATAAAGTCATTCCTCATGTATGCGAGGGAAAGAAAGATCATGCAGACACAAAGACATTGTCTATTCCAGCCAAAGGGTCAAGAACAAAGTTCATCATGGACACAGGATGTGGGTATGATTTGATATCGAAAGGCAGAGCCAAGAAATTAGGTCTGGAAGTCAGAGAAAGCGACCAATCAATGTCATTCTATACCGCAAATGGAGTGACATCCACAAAGGGAGTCGCCGACATTCATTTCGACGAATTTGACTCTACCTACTCCCCATTCGTCTTAGATGAGTCTCCTTCAGTACTGTCTGTTGGAAAGAAATGCATGGAGGAAGGTTACACATTCATATGGCCAGCCTGCGGCAACCCGTACATGGTTTCCCCGAACTACAAGAAAATCATGTTAGAAGTAGAGGGAAACATCCCATATATTGTCAAGGGCAGTGACTTCTGTAACCCCACCGACGATGTAAGGGCGGAGATGATCGCAAGGTTCACCCTAGGAGAAGGTGAAGCTGATTACCAATCGGCTTTCATCAACTGTGATGTGGATCCTCAAGGCGTCATGTGTGATGATGACGACCTCCCTGTGATTGAGCCTCCAAAAGTCAAAAGACGAAAGAGGAATAAGAAGTTCAAGGCATCTCCTGGAGAAGAAGATGAGGTAGGATCAGATGTCGCCGGAGACAGTGAACCAGAAGTTGACGATGATGATGCAGATGACATCGAGGTGGATGTTGTTGACGGTGCAAGTAGAATGGTGAGAAGAGGAACTCTGAAAGCAGATGCCAGGAAAATCGAGCATCTACTCACACATCGTTACAAGAATCCCTACTGTGAGTCATGCATCAGAGCAAAGATGAAACACTTCAAGACGCATCGAGGAGCGTTCAAGAGAAAGCTCAAAGCTTTTGGAGATCTGGTTACCTTTGATTTTGTCGATACGAGGAACATCCTTGATCAAGGGACCAGTACTGATCGAGAGATCTTCGTCATTCGTGACAGGTACACAGGCGTCATATGGGCCTATCCGTCGAAAGAGAGGTTTACCAAGGACGTGGTCAATGCAATAAACCACTTCAAAGGATTGAAGAAGATCAAGATTGCTTATGCCGACAAAGCCCCAGAGTTTGAGACGGCTATGAAGCAGCTGAAGATCCCATTCGATCACTCTCTACCGAATCATCCTCAGAACAATTCTCTGGCGGAGAGGAACAATCAGTTCATTATGATGACAACCGCAACTTGTCTCTTGGAAGCGGGGTTACCACCATGTTTCTGGAGCTATGCAGTAGAATGCGTCAGCCATCTTCTGAACATTGAGGAAGGAGAGGATGGAGTGAGCCCTTGGTACAAGCTACATGGAAAAGAGTTCCATGGAGAGAAGATTCCCTTTGGTACAAAGGTCTTCTTCATGCCGAGCAGTCAAGGAAGGATTGAGCAGAAGCACAAGTTTGATCCCAAGGGAATCCCAGGTATTTTCGCCGGATATGAGATCAAGCCCGGGATGAACTGGTCGAGACAATACAGAGTGTGGAGTCTTGAAACTTTTGCACATCAAAGCCTTGCATTTGATGCCAATCGCCCTATCAGAAAGCTACTCACACCACAGCTCACAGAGACCCTGGTATTCCTCGCTCCCATCGAATTCCCGTTGAAGGAAGGATACGAGAAGATCAACAACACGTTGGAAGGCATGAAGATCCGTGACAGGAGAGATGGAGAGCCAGAGGTCGGAGATCCTAGTCAAATGATTGACTATGGAGATTACGAACCAACTGAGCCCGGTATGGATTTTGAGGAGCTTGCGGAAAGGGAGATTAGGGATGAGGACGACGAAGACGCCATTGGAGATCATGAAGCAGATGATGAAGAACGAGATGATCCCGGTGATGATGATGATGATCCAAAACCTGATGGCGGTCACTCCAAAATATTGTCCAAACCTGCCAAGGCGAAGGTACCACCTTCGACCGGCAGGGAAGATCACCCGCCAGTTGGAGATCCTTCAATGGATCACATGTCCATGGGAAAAGCAAGTGATGGTATCATCTACTTGAATGATGATGGTGAAACCGTGAAACTGGACAGGAAAGGGAATCCATATAAGGTTGGATCAGACGGAAGAAGGTTCTTCAGGTCATCACCGAGACCAAGATCAAAATATACTCCAGAAGAATGGAAAGCGTTGTCTCTATCTGATAGAGCTATCGCTGAGAAGAAAGAAGCTCTCGAGAAAGAAAAGATGAAAGAGAGAGAGAGTAAAGGTGCGGGATCCAGCAAGGACAAAAGGAAGAAGAAAAAGAAGGAGGACAAGGATGATGATCCTAAGGACGTATCGCCCAACATCTTCATCGATATGAAGAAAGATCGGACGCTGATCACCGATGACGATGACATGGGGGGCTATAGTCCATCTTCGGCATCTACACTTTCCACAGAACTCCCAAGCGACGACGATTACTTAGTCGAATGGGAGGAATGGACGAGTGTGGAGAATGGGTTCGGCCCACGTGCTACTTGGGATCCACTCAATATCATTGATGTCAACAGTGGAGAAATCTTCAATGATATGGCAGTAGCATATGCAATGCCAACGGAATCCAATAGATGCACAACCGAAGATTTCACAAAGAACTTGAAAGATCATCACTTGTCATTTCCGTCAATGCCCTGCATCAACTCGATCTCCAAACATCGAGAAAGATACACATGCCGACACAACGAACCCGATGAGTGCTTATCGGAACCTGTTCAATGCAGCAGTCTCCAGACCTGTTAGTCGAGCAGAAATGCTGAAGAATCCCAAGGCCAAAGCCTCAATGAGAAAAGAATGGTTGGGACTTCATGAGCAAGGAGTGTTCGACTTCTCTGTGATTCGGGAGTATCACGACGTAAAACAAGAAGCGCTCACTCTGAAGCAGGTCGTGCACTTTGCAAGGGTCCATGGCATCATTGTGGAAAAGAACTACCAGTTGCCAATGAGTGATGAGAGACGAAAATTTAAGGGAAGAGGGGTATTGCTAGGAAACAAAGTGAAGAATCAGAATTGGGAAGCAGCTTTCTTTCAGGACTTGGGCAATTCACCAGCGTCCTTTGAATCTTCTAGATGGGCAGATTTCTATGGATGTGTTCCCGGACATTCGGTCAAGCTCGCTGATGCGATTCAGGCATACATTCAGGCTTCTCTTACGGGACCGCCCTGTTGGGTCGAGTTACCGTCAGATGCGTGGCCAGATGATGTTGATGTATCAAAGTATCATCGACCAGTGGTACGCCTCCTCAAAGCCTTGTATGGACATCCGGACGCAGGTACAATGTGGGAGAAGCACTGCGATACGCAGGTGCGCCAACTTGGCTTCAAGCCAATTGGTGATGAATGGCCATCAATGTATTTTCATGAAGGCCTGAAACTTCTTCTCGTTATATATGTGGACGACCTGAAACTTGCCGGACCAACCGAGAACATGACCAAAGGATGGTCTATGCTACGAACGAAACTCAGGATTGAGCCCGAGACTGATCTTGGACTTTATCTCGGCTGCATGCTCACACGAGGAGAGTCCAAACTCCACGATGGAACAGTAGTCAACACCGTCTCATACAACATGGAAGGATTGTTGAAACTGTCCGTCGAGAAGTATTTAGACATTGTCGGTCATGATACAAAATTGAAGAAGGTCACGACACCAAGCGTCCCAGAAGAAACCAAATCTCATCCCGCACGAGCACCCGCTCCAGGGAAAGAGGCCGTTACGTGTCCATGGTGTGCTAACACCTTTGACCCCAAGTATTCTGGTAAGTTGCATTCCAAGTCCGAATCT
>CAXAMN010015335.1:1102946-1116152 GCA_963970005.1 Durusdinium trenchii | reverse complement strand
GGCACTCCCACGATTCAACAAGAAAGAGAAAGCATTTGGGAAACTGCAGTGAGAGTTAGAGTCCTTTGGGAGAAGAATGCTGAATGGAACCGTTTGTATCCAGCGCAGAATCTCCGTGAATTCATGGTCGAGGGTGCGATGATGCTATCCAGGAAGAATCCGCCTTGGATTCAAGGAGCATTGAAAGCTATTTCGCATCATGGTGGAATCAGAGCCCCGTCGGAACTTGTGGAACAGTACTGTACCCAAGGGAAGGGATCCACTCTTTTCATCCACCGAGACTATGATCCAGACAGTGAAGACTATGGCTTCCGAGCGTATATGGACTATGGGAATGTGGCGTACCACGACTACATCCAATATTTCTTCACGCACAAGGAGTACCAGGACGTCTTCTCGTTGAATGAATATAGGACTGTTACAAATTCTGAGCTTGCGGGCGATATCATGGAGTTTTGGACTGGTGTTCTCGAACTGGCCGGCATCTTCAAAGACACGCTGTTCGAGGATTGGGCTCAGATCAATGAATGCAGAAGAGGTATAGAAATGTATTTTCTTCACTTCTATGCAGCGAGCCGAAAATCAATCAATGACAACACCAAGAGGAATAAACCTTCAGGGCTCCGTGTTACAGCTGAAGAACAAGCCTGTATCGATGCCGTCATGTCCAGGTATGCTACCAGACCAGAGTTCAGGAGAATGGTACGACTGGCCATAGCCCCAGAGCCCAAAAGAACATCTACGGAAGAGCCTGATGTAGAGATGAAGGATGGCGAAGCCGACCCTGCGAGTACCACTCCAGGAGTCGAGGAGCCTGAACCACCTACGCCTGAGCTTGATCCGCAAGACTACAAGGATGGGGAAGGTCGTTCAGTATCCCCGACGAAAACATGGTCGCACTACCCGACATCGAATCCAGATACTGAAGAACGGAAAAGAGCTGCCAAGCGCAGTGGGCAAGGTACAGCAACCGCTTCCAACTGGAAAACCGCCTATGACAACCTCAGAAGGGTCAGAGCACGCGCAGTGAGCCAAAAGGTGTGCTATTGTTGTGGTTCAAACCAACATCACCTGGCTATTTGTCCCAACACTGAGAAGAAGGACGAGTTGATGAACTCATTCTCTCACATGGAGGACACTATGCGCAAGTGCTTCACCGAGGACGACAAGGCAATCATCCGACGTGATGTTGAAAGCCGAAAGAGGAAAGCAAAGTCATCCAAAGACGTCGAAGACGAGGACTACATGGATGTGGATGATGAAGATATTGAACTTCCCGAAGAAGAGCCGGAACTAGGAGGTAAGGTACCACCTCACTCTCCGAGAGCCAAAGGTAGACCACAATCGTCAGACTCTGCAAAAGAGGAATACGCGAAAGCGGTCGAGGCAACCAAGAAGGCCTTTGGGAACGCCAGTTTCGTCACCAGATTCAAAGAGCCCGTCGACCTCTTTGACATTGCCGATGACAAAGAAGGAGGAGAGTACAGGGTCGCAAATCACAGGGTTGATAGATCAGGTCCTAATGGAAAGTGGGAACTTGATGCACTTATTCAGGAGGCTGCAGCACTCGGAATAAAGATGCCCAAAGTGAAGGACCTTGCTCCTGACCCACAACAAGTTCAAAAGGTTGGATATCGGCAGATTGAGGTGACTTGCGATAGAGGAAGCATCGAGATAATTCCACAGTATGGAGTTACATTCTATGTGGAGTACTGGAATGGACCGAAGAGAGATGCAACTTTCACGGATCCACCAAAGATGAACCCAGCAACTCGCATCGACAAGTTCAGCGAGGAGAGTCAGCGGGTCAACGAGGTTAGCCATAGACTCAATAGACTACTCAGGCATGGAGTGGGAAAGCATAATGGGATTCAATCGCACCGCGGTCGAAAACCTCATGTGTCCCCGAAGTGCAATGAGGGTGGATGGGTGAACATCGATGAGATCCTGGAATATGACCATGTCTTCAACGATGGTGTCGATATCAGTACTATCTCAGGTGATCGGCATCGTCAAGATGTCAAGACAGAGCGATACCAGTATTTATGCAAGGCGATGTGGCATGCAAAGAAGTTGCAGAACAGAGTACGCTATCAGATTGCCGCCATTCGTATCTCAAGGGAGGATGTCTCACTCGAAGAGGAAAGGCAATACTGGGCAAACCTCATGTACTACAGCACAGATGCACCGTCATTTCTGAAGCATGAACGTTGGATCGTTCCTTGTGCAATTCGAGCTGTTGCCTCTCACAATTCTGGAAGAGAGACTGTTCTTGAAGAGGATGTGTCAATATATCCTGTGTGGACTTCACATCTCATTCCAGAGAATGTGGCAATGCAGCTTGGAGGAAGCTTTCACATGACATCGCTTTCCAATATTGAGTCAATCATGAAACTAGGAATTGTCCCTGGTGGAACGGAGGGATATAGAGGTAGTGTCTTCTTCAACCACTTTGCGCCGTGGGATGATCGATCATCAAAGATTCTGAGATGAAGATGGCCAAGAGTGGGAATGCCCGTTTGCCTTTATGTTCCAATCATGACTTTGAGGAAGCTTGGGGGAAGAATTTCGGAGAATTCCTACACTGTTGTTTTTAGAGAAGTTCCATGGAGATGTGTACGAAGTTCCATGGAGATGTGTATGAGGTGCTTGGTATTGGGACGACTACGTTCAGGCATGGAGGAGACTCCTGCTGGGAAGCACTGGAGAGCAAGTTGTTCTAGCGGCACGTCATGGACTTTGGGTTGCTCAGAAGCATACCATCCTCGAGAGAGCCGACGAAGTCACGAAGTCAGCCTCGGCGACAGATGACAACGTCCAAAAGCTCGTGTCCCTTATCGATGAAGTACAATTCGATGACAATGGAGAGCTGATCGAGGATTCCATCAGTGAGGAAACTTGGGACGAAATCATCTCCAGAACATGTGAAGGGTATCGCAACGTGGATGGCAATATTTTGTGTCCATCATGTATGCATTTGACTTCTTCATCTTTGTCCGTGTGTCTGTCTTGTCAAGGCAGGCTACTCTCGTGTGGTATTCGCAACACTGTCATTTCCGATTCACCCGTTGATCTTGTGAGCGACGATGAAGAGGAAAAGAAGGAAAAGAAGGAGCCTGAAGATGATGATCAAGATATCTTGGACCAGGCCACTATGGACGAGATCAGAAAGGCTTGGGAAGAAGACATCGCTCAAACTGAAGCAGCTGACGACGACGAGGACATGGACAATCTAGATCCTTCCAAACCGTCTGATGGTGCAGAAAACTTCAAGAGTGACAATGTCGAGACCCCATCTTTCAATGAGGACGAGATCGACTACGGTCGTGATTCTGATCTAGAAGATGAAGACGAACGAAATGTGATCATCGAGATCCAGAGGAGCACACAACAATATGAGGGGAAGAAACGTCAAGATGGTGAACCCGAGGATGAAGACGTCACCGACGACTTACATCCGGAGGCGAATCGACCGACAGATCGTGATGAACCGGGATACTATGCACAGCATGGAGCGACCGAGTTCAATCCCGAAGAAGGAAGAGACAACGAAGATCTCCCCATCTATTGTCGAGTACCGGAACCTCGAATCTATGCGCATCAAGAGAGAGCCTACTGTCAGGACGTCTCCATGAATGCATCGGGTTTGATGGATAGGTATGTGGTCAAATGTGTGCTGAACATGATCTCCCTGATGTACAAGAGCTACTATTGCACCAGCCTTACCGACTTCAAAGCAAATTGGAAAAGGAAGCGACTGGATGTGATAAGCAAGTTCGGTACAGGGGATTCCACTGAAATCGATGACGATGGGAGACCATTGGATCCAACAGATGACATGATGTTAATCTTTGCCAACGACAACAATATTACGACTGAGGAGGCCTGGCACCGATTCAGAGGAGAGCAATTCATTTGCAAGGTGGCACTCGTGATCCTATCATTTGGTCATACTCCGCAATCCTTCAAGAAGGAATATGGCAACTTCGAACACTCCACCGACTTGACTGATGCCCAGCTTGAGGAGTTGAAAGCGAAGAAAGCCAGCGCAATGACTGAATTGGTACAGAAGTGCATCCATGCGATTTATGGTTGTCGGACATATTCTTACTTTAGAACCGACGTTACATCACCCAACCACAAGGTGATCGATCCTCTGGACATCATGTACTCGAGAATGAAGAGCAAATGGGAGAAGTCTATTCTGCTGATCATTGATCAACATGAGATCAGGTTGCCCCCACACGCTCAGAATGTCGTAGAGTCAATGGCCAGAAATCCCAACATTGGACATACAGAGAGATGGATGAGCGTGGTAGAACAGAAGCATGTTCAAGCTCTTACCGATCGTCTAGGCTTTGGAGATAGGGCCAAGGAGATTCAGGGCAAGAAGAAGCAGGCAGCCAAGGCGACAGCTAAGTCAACATCAACGACTAAGTCTGAAGCGAAAGCAGCATCTTCGTCAAGAGCAGAGGCAAAGCCAGCATCTACACCCAGAACCGAGGCCAAGCCGTCGTCAGCACCAAGTGAGGAGCCAAAACCTTCAACAGCACCTAAGAGTTTCGGGTCCTCATCAGCAGAGGAGAACAAGGCGAAGGCTGCTCCAAAAGCCAGACCACATGATAAATCACCATCCAGTGCTACCGATGTGTTTGAGCAAGCTTTGCAGGAAGATCTTGCCGCCAACGCACATGCAGCAGAAGGTACAACTTCTTCATCATCCCGAGGACATTCCAAAGGAGGAGGCCAATCTGGAACATCTTGGAGGCCGGCGCTAACGCAAGAACGTCGCGAAGTACCTCAACCTTCTGAAAAGGGGAAGGGAAAGAGCAAGTCCAAGGGAAAGTCCAAGAAGGGAGAAGATGATCGGTGGGATGCTCAGGGCAGCTGGGATCATCGTGGATGGAGAGGTTATCGACAGTGGTGATTTCTTTGAACGACTATGAGGATACCATGCAAACCAGGGAGGAAGTCATTCACCGGATGTCTATCTGACCTGAAACGCTGTAAGTGTATCATTGCAAATCATCGGATTGACGATTTGATACCATGAGCATAATGGAAGGCAGACAGTCACCGACTGTCTCTCCGACTTGCCGTTCTGTAAGTGTATCCAAATCAAAACCTACATCTTTTGAGAAGTGTGAAGTCAGTTGCCGATGTGACATCTACGTGGAAGTCACCAGTTCGGATCTACATCAAAGCGATGCTCTTTTGAGTGGATACTGAGCGAGGCCTCGTGACTGTCTCACTTGTTCAATTCGATTTTTCATAGGTTCTGAGCCATAGTTGCACACTTTATATGTAAAAGTCCGCTTTAGTCCAGCATGTTTCGTAGTATGAGCCTCATATGAGTCTCGCGGCAAATCATACAATTCCTTTTGTAGCACTTACATCCCTAAATTTTCGTGTGTGATCGGAACATATTGTTGCCGTTCACATGGGGGGTGCGAATGGAAGTGCAGCGACACGTACAGTGCAACTTGTACATATATATGTACCATATGTACTTTGGCTCAAGGATCAAGCGACTAGAAAAGGTGCGGTTTCCGTTCCGACGCTACGCCGCTTATGGACCGTCAGTGATAGCTTCAAACTTCGCTGATTAAGATCCACTCGCATTGAAAAACATTTCCATTTACCTGTATACCTGTTCCTTTCTTCAACCTGCGGTGAAGGTGTCACCCAAGGTGGCGATGACTTGCCCAAGCGCATCGCTGAGCTGTTGCGAAACCGCCAGGCGTGGTTTCGCGCGCTGCTTCGGTCGGGGGCGGGCCGGGTTCTCCGATTTTTCTCAGATCCTTCAGATCATAAGTGCCAGAATTGATCTACCCTTATCAAAATACTGTGCTCTCCTTGGAGGAAGCCTGTGTTCAAATTTAAACAAGAAAAAAACACACAATAACAATAATAGTAGTCGGTGCCAAAAGTCAAAAATCCTGGCCTTACCATATGAAAGTATTTTATAAATCTAACCAGTAGGATACCTACTATAGGATGAAATGCTGCAGGTGACACAGATAGCTGAAAACCTGATGCGCCTAATGCGTTACTGAGGATAACCTTGAAGTGTGTTCCGTTTTGTCTATTTTCCCGGGGGAGGGAAACTGAGGGAGTCAGATCAGATTGTGACCACGCAGCAGAACAGGAAAGTCACCAGGTTCCTGACTCAAGCACTTGCAAGCTCTAGGACCTTAGGAAGTATAGCAGCAGTAGCTGTAATAAACACATTATTTGATAAAGAGGTTTGGCTCCAGACCTAATAAGGAAATATCATTTTAAAAAACACATATCCTGTATATATACAGGTCGGTGAGAAGAAGAAACAAAGACTCGATAGTGAGTCGATTGTGACCATTGCTGGACGATGCTGGACCTCTCCCGGACCCCGCACGTGATCCGTCCGATTCCGTCCGTGCCAGGTGGCGCTGCGCACCTGGTACATCGCAGGGAATCGCATCACGTCCGAGGGCTTGGCGCCCCTTTGTGAGGTGCTCGCAGGCGGAGCGTTTTTGTTCCTCGCACGCGGAAGGAAGAAGGGTTCGGCTTTGGACGAGTTGGGATTGGTTTGAGTGGGGATGAGTGGGGTAATTGGAGAGAACTTGGACAAAGAAGGCCAGGTCAAAAGTTCTTGTGTTGGGCTCACACTATTGGCCAGCTTGCAGGCGCAGGCAGGAACTTCTTGGGGTGCATTGAATAGGAACTCGTGCAACGTTCTGAGTTGAGGTGAACTTTGGAGGTGGACAGTTGAATGTGTTTTTCATAAAGCAGCTCATTGAAACACATTGAAGCCACCCTCACCCTATAGCTCTCTTCTCCCTTTAGCAGAAGATAACGGTGTTTTGATGTCTTTTGCACCACTCCAAGTCATATCCACCCAGATCCAGCCACACACCCCGCACCGAGGCTTCGATCGCCGGGTTCGATCGACTCGCCGCCGCTGGCGCCAGACGACACCTTGGTGGAGCAGCTCTGGTTGAAGCGCAACCCTCTCCACGCTTCTGGTGCAGGTTGGTGCGCCGAGCCGGAGGGAGAGGGTTGCGTCAAGTAGATAGATTAGATAGCGATACTGTGGTTGATTCTGCCATTTCAGACATGTAAGTCTTTCAAACATTCACTTTCCAGAAGGGGGCAGCACTACAGCTGAAACAAGGCCGGGCCCAGTGGTCCTGTTCTGCTGGGAAGACGATGAAAACTGACGCCGGGACTTCCGTGGTGGGGTGCGGCTTCACGGTAGTTCCAGGGTGTCCATGATTCACTGACTTACACGAATTGAACACCACCCCTTTGCAACAGGTCTTGGTACCCATATTTGTTCTGGATACTTGGAGGATCCAGGTAGCAAGCAGCCCATGTTGCCTCATGATCATTTGTGGCGAGGTTTGCTGTCATCCATGCTCCGAACGAATCGCTCACTCAAAGTGCTGGACCTGGTGAATTGCGGCCTGCCGCTCGGATGGGCACGCCGGTCGGACGCCTGTAGCCCTCAAACACAAGCACTAACCTCCGGTGTCATGGACTGGGTTGGGGCAAGGCCAGTAGGGATACCAGCGGTTTGCCGGGCAACCATCTAATCCAGTTCTCTTGTTCTTTAAGGGATCTAAGCCTAAGCAGTCAATGTATCACTATCACCTAATCGTTTGCTGGTCCTCCGTTTTCATCCTCATCAGCACCTCATCCCAACCTCTTGTTTGGCTTCGACACTTCTACACCGGTCTACGCCTCACCCTGGCAATGTGGGAATGGCTCAGTAGCAACCCTGACCTTCCAGGTAGGTCAACCATTTCCCAGACACTCCATGTATGCCGTATATGCCTACATTGACCTCCAAAACCACCCCAACTGATCGGCATATATGGCAGCCCCATTAGTCGTGTTTGGTTTTGGGTTTTCCACCACATCTCATCCTCCTACCCCCTTCGTGGGTCCTGGCATCCCACCGCTCCGCGCGACCAAGGATGGACCAAGGGGTAGAGCAGTTGCTCCCGGGTCTCGCGGAGTCCAGTGTCTTGGTGTGGGAACGAGAACGATAAAGTGCATTTGCTGCACATCGGAGTAGAAGAATGAGAAACTCAGATTTACCTTCTTTTTGGGGGGGTTGCTGGGCGTGTGTCCAAATGACAGAGGCCACCGCCATGAAGTGCTAAGAGAGGATGTGGGTGGCTTTGGGCACATTTCTGCAACCCTAGGATGCCTCGAAAAATCCTAAGTGCCTCCTTTGAAGATGTTTGCACCTTTCAGCCCTACACAAAGGGTGTCTCCAATCACCCCTTTAGGGAGGTCTGTGGGTCCAGAATGGTCGACACCTGAGGCCTGCAGCACTTATACCTCGACGGAAACGGCCTCACGGCGGCCGTGGCCAAGGAGGTCACATTGGCAGGCGCGCGCGCGGACGCTCGCGTCGACGCTCGCGGCGCGAGCGTCGGAGCCGAGTCAGGTTCGATCGCTCCTTGTTTGGTCCCTTTTCCCCAGTCTCCCCGGGTCTTGATCGAAGCTCGAGCTGGATCGATGTTGGGGAAACGGGGAGCACTGGGTCGTGCCTGGTTTTGGACATTTTTAGACCAATTGTGCGATATTTTGGGGGGGTTGGAGGGGTGAGAGAAGGGATGGATGCATGGAATCCTGGAGTTCGTTGCTCTTTTTAGGAGAGAACCATTTGCATCATTGAACTGTCCTTACCCAGACGCTCCATGGAACTGTCATATATGCCTATAGGCAGGCATAGATTTGGATTCCATACATGGAGTGTATGGGTTATAATGTCTTAAACTTAGTTTTTGAATTGACACCTCTCTTGTGGCAGGCATACGCTTCTACAGAATGGACAGGTGGTGTTCAGTTTTGTTTTTGCTTTTCCAGACGCGTGCCTTGATGAAGCCAACCAAATCATCCCGCATTGGGTTGCTCGTGGATCCAGGTAAGAACCTTTTCACGTTGTCCTTGGGCATGAATCGGCTCTTTGATGTCGCCTGGAATGCCTTTCGATCAGGGTTGTTTGGAGATGTGGCTGCCTGGGTGGATTGAAATGCAGGGTGGAGCTGCGCTTTGTGGTATCATTTTCGTCACCATCATCCAGCAAGATGCAGCTCCCCAGCATCAATGCCAATGCATCCCGACATCACTTTGTTCATCGTTTTTCCTACAGAAGGCACCTCACACACACACACATCTAGTAGCACCTAGTAAACCTATATGACAATACTATATACACGGTATGTATTAACTAAATTTGCAATTATTTATGATATAGTGTTCAACCAAAAATCTCACAGCTCAGTTCAGACCTCCCAACCCCCCGGGACCTACCTACCTCCTCGCCTCTCGGTTCTTCTTCGACCCTCTCGCTGCACGGGAGATGTGCCGTGGCGGGTGAGTCGGTGCCGTCCGAGGAAGGTGCGCAGGCGGTGTGCGAACATTTGAGCCCTTCAGTACAACGTTTGTGCATGGCCTCTTGTGGCATGGGCATCTCTGGTGCTTCAGCCGTGGCCAAGCTCCTCACAGGTGTGGACGGTAAGAGTCAGTTGAGGGGTGGAAGGTCAGGAAGATCCAGGAAGGGGTCAAAAGGCGGGTTTTGATGGAAATTGATTCCAGGTGCCTGGCCTCACCCACCATAGCCATCCATATAAATATATATATATATACACAGTATATATATAGCCTAGTAATGTCGACGTCGGACTAATCAACGGGCCCCCCCCTCCCCCCCCCTAGAAGGTCAACAGGGTCAACAAGGTCTGAGATTGGAGGTTTTGGAGATCACATCCCCCTAATAGTGGGGATGACCTGATGATGAAAGGGAATTAGTATTTGGAAGAATTGAAGGGTGGATCAGAATGCTATCTCTCAAGAGATGGCATGGGAAAAGAGTGGATCAGAAGATCAGTTTCACCATGGACCAAAAGATATTGAAAAGGCAAAAAGAACAACACTATATAATTAAACACACATATATATTTAAATAAATATATGTTTCCTGGGGGACAGGGGTAGACTAATGCGGGGGGGATTCAGCCAAGCAAAATTTTTATTAGAGGGTGGTGACTGTGGAATTCCATAGTTCAAATAAGTTTATTATTGGGGCCTGAACGCTGGGTAGACTAATAGGGGGGGTTGCCTAATCCTATGTTGACATTATATATGTCTATGTCGTTCTTCCTTTTCCTGCTCGGAGCGGAATCGCGCAGTGCAAAACAGCACCCCGGGCTGTAAAACAGCACCCTGGCTGTGCTTCGATGGCATTGACTCGTTGCTCCACCACCCGCACCGCAATGCATTCCCGGCCCGGCCGCCACGTGGGCCGGGAAGGCAACCGCACCTTGCGCTTCTTGGATTGGGGGCTCTTGAAGGCCACCAGCGCATTGGGGGAGGTCCCCAATCGCATCACGGATGACGCTTGGTGTGGACCACGTGTTGTCAAACTGGGATCGAGGAGTTTGTGTGGTGCCTAGCCAGGAAGAGTTGATAAGATCGGATCTTCTTTTGGAACAGGTAGAGAAGTGGGTAACCCCGGGCCTTTGTTCCAGGGAAACGACTCCAAAGTCGTCGGTCCTGGGCCTCCATGAGGTACAGGCCAGTCTGGGTAGCCTAAGGTAGATTCATGTAGGCTCTTGATTTATAAACCTGGACCCTCCTGTTGGGGTGTCCTGGCTGGACTACCCCACACTGCCGGCCTAGGCTTCCAGAAAGGCACCCCTTGGAGGGTCCCGGAAGTCGCGGTGTTTGGTTTGTTTATAAAGCCTCTTCATATGCGGTGTTTTATTCATCAAGAGTCTACCTGATGCTTGGTGCTATCCCTGGTGGTCGAGCGGGTTTAAGCAGAACATCAGCCCAGCGCCCTTGCTTCCGCGGGTCATTTTGGTGCCAAGCAGCTTGTGATCTCACGCCCACCAGCGCTTGAAGTCATCTTCCATGTGTTTGTGGTCGACTCGAAACCTCTCCGAGGGAGTCGGCATCAGCCGTCCTTCCGTCCGCAGCGCCTATTTGACCCGTTCAGCCACGCCTCCCGAGCTCCGCCGTCCCCACAGCGTCCAGGAAGGCGCGACCCTCATCGGCAAGTCCTTAGAGGTCAACTCCACCTTGCACCTCGGCACCGGGCGTCCGTGGCGCATGGAAGCCATGTGGGTTGGTTGGGCTTCGCGCGTTTGAAAGGTCGCTGTTCATGACACATTCTTGGCTTCTGCCCTAGCCTATATAGCTCCATCCAATGTGTTCCTTTTTATTTGGCTCATCAAAACTCATGGTTTCAGGTTCCAGTGAAGCAACTTGACCATGTTGGCATACACTGCGAATTGCTGGGGTGGATGAGAGTCATGTTGGGAGTGAATGAGAGTGCTTTTATGTCCGTCAATGTTAGAACATGTTATATAGAACCCCCGGTCGCATACCTTAAGTACAAGAGCCTAAAGAGTGGTCAATGACAGAGCACATATTCGATGCTTTGATTCTTCAGCATTTTCTACACAATGTTTCTATTGAGGCAGTTCTGCCACAGATCCTCCCCATGAAGGCGGTTCCAGGCAAACCCTTCCAGTTCCAAGCTTTTCGCGCCTAGGAATGCTCTCCTGCTGGTGCACAACACCATCCACCAAGCTGGACTGAAAGCCATTCAGACCTCGATCAGCCAGAACTCCTCCATGGTTAAGCTACCCGGACACACAGTTCTTGGGTTCTTGGGCAACAGTCCTTGGACTCCTGACTCCTGACCCGTCCCCCCTTGACCGTGACACTCACTGCGCAGTGGTCGTCTCATCGAATGGACTTTATGATCCCAACGGTCCCTACATAGATGGGCACAACCCCCCCGCCGAGGACAGCTTTCTGTCCACCCCAGTCTTTGAGAAACCTTGCATTGTTCTCTCATTCGTAAATTTGCATGTGTCTACTAGGTTTGCTATAGTTTGCCATGTTTGGCCTTTGAGATCTCCCGCTGGCCTCTGGCCTGTTCTGCAGAAAAGGCACATGTGTGATACTTCTCAGCCGCTGAAACTCACGACCCACAGGTTGGAATTGGAACAGCTGGGCATCGCCTACAACGAGCTCACACGTCTTTTGGTGCGATCGAAGTGGACCACTGATTTCGATTGTTTCCACACACTCATGGGCCCAGCTACACCACAGCCAAATCCACAGACCACAGCCATTCGTAGCTCAGACGGCACCGGGACCTCTCCGTTCGTCTTTTGGGACCTTTTGAGCCCTCTCAGCCGCGCCTGTCGGCTCGTCGGCTTCACATCGGCACTCGGCACTGGGCGAAGCTTCGTTCGGGATAGCTGACATGCGTCCCCTCAGATGGGTGAAGTCCCCGTCTCGGAAGCACTTTTGGGGTCCAGTTCTTGAATTACGACCGAAGAATCCTGAAGAATCCAAAGATATAGTTCCTCCTCATTGAATCCAGGCTGTTCCTCCTCTTGCACCCTCGGGCTCGGCCCAGGGGAGGAGATCCGGCACACGCTGAACAAGAACCGCCGGAAGCTTCAGGAGGACCCTGAGGCGCTGAACGCACCCCCAATGCGCGACAGAGGGGTAGCAGATGGGCGGAAATCGTAAGGAGGTTGCCATCAGGAGTTGAGAGCAGATGGTAGCACTGCTCCCAAGACCGCCAGTGTTGGTGGCGGACATCATAGAAGACGTGCTAAACGGTCCTAGCAAACGGTGCTGTGGATTTAAACGGCAACCCAGCTCACCATCTATTTAGTAACTCCTTCATGGCCTGAGTGTCTAGATGGGTGAATGTTCAAGGACAACTTGACTTGAGGGGGGACTACGGCCCCACGGCCAGGAGTGGGCACGTGTTGAAGAGGCACTGGACCCAGTTCACTTGGAGGAGCCCGGTCGAAATCGACACTACTGGCCTGGGCCTCCAAGTACCTTCTGAGAAGGTGTTTGGGGTGGGTTTGGAGGGTCCAAATACCTTCTGAGGTACTTGGAGGCATAGGGTGAACCAAAGAAATCCTGCTGACTCAACAGCAGCACAGAGATGTAGCTCGGAACCTGGCAGGGACAGCAGGGACGACAAGGGGTGGAACCCGATCATCTGAGAACTCGGTAGCAGTTGCAAGCAGACGGCCCACAAAAACGCGAACATGCTGCCACGGGCCGACGCCTCGTTTTGGAACCTGGATTCGTCTCGTTTTGGAACCTAGATTCGTCTCGTTTTGGAACCTAGGAAGTGGTTTCTGGGAAGTGGTGTGGTTTCTGGGAAGTGGT
>CAXAMN010015335.1:1065499-1097946 GCA_963970005.1 Durusdinium trenchii | reverse complement strand
CGCTCGTTCTGGAGACTTCCGCGGCTCACTTTTTAAGGAAGTCTCGTACAAAGCGCTCGTTCTGGAGACTTCCGCGGCTCACTTTTGGAGGAAGTCTCGTACGAAACACTCATTTTCACTAGCAAATACTACCTTCGAAGCACTACCGAATGATGCAGGTTCCAAAATGAGCCGCGAAATTGGTCTCACGCTGCAGTGCCGGTGAGTTTTCTTTTCGTCTGGGTTCCAAAATGAGCCAGGTTCCAAAATGAGCCGTTTCTAGGTTCCAAAATGAGCCGTGTACCCTCTGCCACGTGTGCCTGCGTGTCTCAGCTTGCCAGTCATTTGGTCAAGCGGATGATGATGAAGCTGATGATGATGAAGCCGCCGCTCTAGAGAATTTGCATGCCACCGGTTCAATCCAAAGCCCCGGCTAAGCCAAACAATGACCAAATACTGCCATTACAGGAAAAAACAACACAAGGCTTTGATGGTCTTCCTGCCGTTCTGATTGATTTGCAACTTGTTACTGCCCAGCTCCCCATAGTTGGCGTTCATGCGAGGTTTCACTCAGAAGACCACCCGTGCGCCGGACAAGCTTCGCGGCTGGCGCACGAAGCCAGGAGATCAAGTCAGTGTACCGAATGGGCAACACCTACTCGCCACATGGTGAGGACGACTTGTGAACGTCAACCCACGGCCCACGGCGCTTGGTAAACTAAGACCGAGGGCCAGGGCTGGATGCACATCAGCGGTGTGGCGGTTGCTGATGGCTTAAAGCCCTTACCCTCCCGCAAACTAACATGGAACCTGAGAATTGACCGGTGGTTTCGACCATTTTCCTCAGTGGTTTTGGTGTTCCATGTGGTCCTCTGCAAGGAAGTCGTTTTTTATCAACAGTGCCGGTCATAGGTAGACTGAGACGGTCCCGCAAGCGGGCCCTAGGTTTGATTCTGAACGGGCCGCTGCCCCTTGCGGTGAGAAAGCTTTGTAGTGATGTTCGTGGCTTAAGTCTAGGCCTTTGCAATAGACCGTAGGAGACCACGCCTGGAAGCATAGCTACCTCGAAAGCCGGGAAAAAAGGGGATGCGGTCTGCCTGACCTGAGTGACTTGAAGGGAAGCCTTTCAATTCACTGCCTTTGGATGCTGCAGCATGTTCCGTTGCATGTACAGTGTACAGGCCTTCATCCAGACCAGGAAAATCGGAGGCCTGTGCGACTTCAGTCGGAGGGTGATCAGTTCTGATAAGACCTCTTCATGTCGGTGGCTTGGCATATGTATTTATTGGTTCAACACTCTGAGGTGAGTTTGGCGCCTTCTTAAGCCCCATGGGATCACCGAAGAGCTCCCGAGACTACACAGCCCAGACCCGCCGCGCTCGACCGTCCGGCCAGCCCTGAGGCGTGGCTTGATGATCTTCAAGAAGAAGTTCCGAGACTTTGCCCGCAGTGGGTGTTCCAGTCAGCAGTGATCTGAAAAGAACAACACCAGATACATCCAGATACCCAAGAGGATGTCAGGGGTGTTGGGGCCCATGGTTAGACCCTGGAAGCCGGAGAGCCCAAACCCGTATGGTCAATGCCCACGCCATGAATAGGATGTGTCCTTTCGGTTCTGCAGGGAAGAAAGGCGCTGACAATAAGAGAGTCCCTTCGTACCCAGTCCTAAGGGATCTTAAGGGATTAAGGGTCATACAAGCAAAGTAAGGCAAATATATGCAAATGAATGCAAATGATATATAATATAGCTCAAAATATCATGACATATCGACAGAGCTTCGCTGGAGTGAATCTTCGAAGGCTCTCTCACCTGCCACATTCCTACGCACGTGTCTATATCACTTTATAAACGAGGTTCGCAAAAACAGCATGAATCGCTCACAGAGACGCACACCTTCCCCATTACGGACGTCGCCCCGTTGGACGGACGTCCGTCCGACGGACAGTCCGCGGCGCGACCAGGACGGGTCTTCTACGTGCCTGGCAACCATGACCGCCGGCAGCGGGTTGGATCCGTAGACCCGACCGTTCCACGGGTTGGATCAGACCCGAGTCTGATGATATGACCCTTCACTCATATGCCTAACTAATATACAGTGCATAGTGCATATATATATATACATGGTTTGGGCGCTGGATGTGTTTCATGCCCTACTTTCGGATGAAGACCTGCAGATCAGAAGGGATGGAAAAGCTATGATCACCTATAGAGGATTTCAGGTGACTTCAGCAGAAGACTGCATAAATAGAGCTCCACACACTCCCAGAGTCCCCTCACGATCTGATGCGGCTCCACGACCCGATCCAGTCTGATCCTCGCTACCATGTCGACCAAGAACCAGGCAGCGTCAGTCATGAGATGCCTTCCTTTTGGGGGAGCAATCGTACGAATCAGTTTTAGTCGATTGAGAAGTTGTTGGGTGTGGTTTGATGTGGTTTGTGATGTCCAATGCACCTTGCCCATACGTGGGAAGGCATGGTGGACATGTTGTTGGAACAACTCCTATAACGCAGTAGAGCCCAGCATAGGCTGAAGTTGCATTGTTTTGAATTCCCGAGGTGCAAGTTCGAACTCCCAAAGCAGGTGTCGAAGGGGTTCCGGCTTCCAAGCATCCTCCGGCCCTTTGCCAACATAGCAACAACGGGGATGAGAACATGATTTCATCCAGATTGTTGCTATGTTTGCTTCGTCACCACAGGAGAAAAAAGAAGAACCAACTCTTTTTGCTGGCGTTTTCCCCCAAGATCCGTGTCATTTGGGTCGAAGAAAGACATGTTGGCAGATGTCCCCAAACAATGCTTGCAGTTGCAGGGCAGAGTCTACTGAGGGGAAGCAGATGCAGACGGCCCATGTTTGCGCTTCCGGTGAGGACATGTGGATCCGGCCCAACACAGATGATTCCACCAAGCGGAAGTTCAAGGAGTGGACTCATGATGACGGCGGCATTGTTTGATTTGATATACAGAAGGACCTAGGTGTTGGAAGGTAGTGGAATTGGTTGAGTACTTTGAACGTTTAATTGCGTATATGTATGGTAACCTTTGCGGACTGACTGTTTAGAGATGAGCAAGCAATATCAAACGATCAAGCACAATTGGCAATTGGTATACTAGCCTGTGTTTGTTCTTTTTCGAGCAGATAAAGCTGATAGGCTTGGAAGAACAACACGAGAGACAGAGAGTTGTAAAGGGGGCACACTAGGATTCACATGGTTTTCCCACTTCGATGGCCTGAACCAAGTGGTGGACATGGTCGGCGTTCCACCTGGCTCGGGAGTCCGAAATCCTTAAGCAGCCGAAGCAGTCCTGGGGGCCTGAAGCAATTGGTTGGATGAATGGAAGGAGGGGGTTGGCCCTGAGGATCAAGGGTCCCTCATTGACTCAAAGGGATGCGAGGGTTTGGGACCGTACTACGTACTTATCAGGGTCCAGGAGCGTTGGGGTCGCGTGGTTCTTCACTCCTTTTCACTTGTTGGTGTTGGATTTTTCCTGCAGATGCAGCATGCGTTGCGTCGTTTCCGGGGGCGCTTTCAAGCCAGCAGCGGCGCGAGACGAGTCTTTGGAACCGAAGGCAGCCATAGGTTCCATAGCTTCTGAGAGCCGCGCAAAAAGGATTTTCTTGGACCAGTGGCAACCAGAATTGTAAGATGTCAAAAAACCTGGTTGTTTAACATGGCTTCACATGAACGGTGGGCATCACGTCTCTATATTGTGGGGCAAGATCATCCAGGGAACATGTTTCCCAGCATGCCCTACAACACAAGTTCACAAACTTTTTGTTTGCCTATAATGAGGAAATTCTCCAAATCAGATGGCCAAAGGACTTTTTACGCCAATGGCAGGTCCTCCTGACCCACAGGCTGTGACGATGGCTTCTGACTTAGTCACTTGATACATCTTGATACCGAGACCTCCCTGGGCTCCAGTTGAAACCGCCCCGCAGGTCCCAACCGCCCGTTGGATTCGACCCGTGCAGCTCGCCGGCGAGCTGCGCGTCCCACGTCCTCGTCCTCGATGATGCGCATCGCATGAGCCGTGAGACGCCGTGAGACGCCGTGAGAGAACCATGCGCCCCGCAGATGGAGTCGGAGGCCGTCCGCCTCCCACGTTGCTGGGCTCCACGGCGGGGATCGCGTCCAAGGCCAAGGCGACGAGGTGGCAAGAGGCTCAGCGATCTAAGTCAGGTCACGTTTTTTTTGGATCTTTTTTGGACCCTTGTGCTGAGAGGCGTTCTCAATTGGCACTAGCACGTTATAAGGTTTGCATTGGCTGGCACAAAAGGGGTTAGGGTTTGCATGGCCCTTGCTTGAGCAAGTGAGGAGGCGCTGCACATCTTTGCACTCATGTCGGAAGCCAAGCTGCAACAAGATGTGATCAGCTTGAGTGCGGCCATCAGTGCATATGAGAAGGGCAGCCGCTGGCGAGACTCGCTATGGTTCTTTCAGGCTCCCTTGATCGAACAAGAGTGGAGCACTGTACGAATGGTCCAAGCAGCCACCTCCGTCAAGCAATGTCAAGCATGTGTTTTTTCCTGACAGTTTGCACCATGGCTTGAGCAACTGACACCAAGTAAAAGCTGTAGAAGCAACGAGAATCAAGTAGCCAGACAGGCACTCATGACTCATAACATCTCAAAACTGTATACCCCGCAAAGACGAACATCAACGCTGCTGGCCGCTGGAGGGGAAAGAACACATGCCTTTTACTGCTGTGGGACTGGGGTCCTCACCGAGACATTCCAAGCCTCGTTCCAACAAACCAGCTTCCCATGCCCTGGAAAGAAAAGGCGCAGTCATGCTGTAAGGGGTGAGGAACCTCGATGGAAGTGTAGGTCTTGTGTGGTTTTGCCATGGTTTGCTGACTAGAATATCGGACTGAGATAGAGGGAAGATGAGGGAAGCTTTGTCGCTTTCATTTGTGGACCTCATTCGGTAGGCGATGAGCAGCTGGGGACTTCTGCCCAATGTCGTTGCCTTCAACACGGCAATGAGCTCGTGTGACAAGGGTCGCCGGACGGCAAGATTCTGGGTGCTTGATTCTGTGGCAAGAAATCACCACATGGAGACTTCACAGCTCAAAATGCTAGGCTAGCAGTTCCAGGCCGGAATGAGTGGAAAATGAGAACCCCTATCCTCCAATACGCACCCCTTTGGAACTGCTGGTGTGAGCACTTTATTGTTTTTGGGCTTGGTGGATGGTGTTTTAGGCCTGTTTACCCCACACTTCCCCAAACAGCGGCCATCAGTGCGTGTGAAAAAAAAGCAATGGCGGCAGAGAGGGGCTTTGCTTATTTGGTGAGTTTGGCCAGAATTCAGTGGGCGCTGATCTCTCCCACTGCTGTGTCTCAGGTTAGTTAGATGGGAGGAGTGCAGCATACACAAATTCAAGATTATGTCATATTATGTCCAGGTTGTCCTGTTCCTTACGCTGTGTATCTCTTCGTTGTTTCTCACTTTGGCCCACTCCAAGGCAACCGTTGGCCTTCAGCCTTGAGTCTTTCGCAGGTCATGCAACTCAGCGGAGTAGAAGCGACGGTCATCAGCTTCTCCGTTTTGGTCAGCGCGTCCTCCACGTCCAGCTGGCGGAAGGCCTTTTCGTGCCTGTTCGAGGTCATTCAGTCGACGATGAGGCCCAACGTGATCACCTTCAATGCTGCCATCAGCTCATGTCGCTCGGATGAATGCAGACGCCATGGGGGTTCGAAAAAGATACGTTCCCCTCCTGGTTCTGTATCATGCCTTGTTTCTTACATCTAGCGCAGAAGCAAACGAAGGGAGCCTGGCCACTGCAGTGCAGGGCAACATCCTGTGCTAAGATAGGGGAGCAGCTTTGGTCATTTCAGGCTGTAGATGACAGAGGCTGACAGCGTGAGTAGATTCAACAGAAAAAAGGATGCCCTCCCTTCAACAAACATGGAAGTGGCACAAGGCCCCTTGGAAGACTGCTTTCCTCTACTGGCTGGGGCCAGGGGTTTTCCACTTCCGTGATTGTTTCAAGGACAGGAGAAGAAGAACATCCCACAGATGGTTTTTGCCAAGCACCATCCTCTAAGACTCTAAGCCATTCTTTTTCAGCACGGTGCCCATCCTGTGCCAATGATGGACGGAATCGAACAAAACCCCCAGGAGTGGTTTCGAACCATGACTGGACACAATGAGTGGAGATGTGGAGAGCTGATTTCAGATGCGGAGCGCTGATTCCGAAGTGACCTTTTAAGATTCTAAAAACCCTCCCGGCGGTGCCTCTATGGAGGACTCCTGGATCCCTGGATCCATGCATTGGGTTTGCCCTCCCTGTAAGAGAGTCGGTAAAAAAGTAAATTACAATTCTAGAGAAAGGCCTTAACTAACCACCATCATCCACTGTTACTGGTAATGGGGTAGACCCAATCTATGCGTGTTTAGGCGAGCTTAAACTCGGGTCTGAAGCTGCAGTGGTTTTGTGCTTGAACCCTAGATCCTGGCCACGTACATAAGGTGCCAACTTGGCAGCAAACTGCTTTCGCACTTAGATGCTGCGTCAGTATCTGTCGGCATGAATGTCTACTGAATCTCCTTCCGGGGAATATTTTGTTGGTTTTCCAGCAAATCCATGAGTACCGTATTCTTGATGAAGCCCCTCGATGCACCTCGCACCTCTCCTAGGTGAGAAGGCCTTGAAGTGGCCTTCAGTTTTGGGCGCGTTGGAGTTCATGAGTGGCTTCGAGGCTTTGCCAGATGTCATCAGCTTGAACGCAGCAATGAGTGCTTGTGAAAAGGCTGGACAAGATCTAATGGCATTGCACTTGTTCAGGTGGGACAGGGCCAAACACATTGGAACACTCCGAAGCAAAGTCACGAGTGATCAAGCTACTTTGGGGGGAGGTCGTTTGACAAGTAGCCAGCAGCCTAAACAAACGATCTTGATGATCTATCTTGGGTGTCCCAGAAAGATGTTTTTTTAGGGTTGTATAGAGAAGAGAAAGGATGGCCCTTTGTCCTTGTGTGGGCCAGGAAAGAACACAAGTCTGTCTTCGAGTGCCGACCGGTTTTGCAGTGCTGACCACAATGTTTATGCATTAGGGCACGGAGACCCTGCACTTGCACGGAGACCCCCCACTCTTGCCTCCCAAAATAGATCAACATAGGACACACGCACTGTATCACACCGTGGTTGAGGGGGACCCTATTGAAACACACACACACACACAAACACGCACACCCATTCCAAGAAGGGCCTGACACATATGATGACATCATGTGGTGGCCATTTTCACATGTTTTCAGTTTTCACCCTCTTTTCCTATCCTGATTTTGCTTAGGGTGTTTATTCTCCCCATGGGTGAATTCCCTTCAGGGGAATATGTTATATAATATATGTTTACACTATTTCCCCGTTCCTTGAGCAAGCCCGGTCGCTATGCTTCTCCTGGCCGAGGTCGATACCCACCCGGCTGCTGAAGCCCAATGTGATCAGCTTCAGTGCAGTCATGAGTGCCTGCGAGAAGACGCGTCAGTGGCAGCAGCTCGATTGTGCTTTGGATTCCTTGTTGTTGTTGTTGTGGTGGCTGTACCTAGTTGTTGGTGTTGGTGTTGTTGTTTCTTTGTTGTTTTCCTCCATCCCTGTGGTCCCCATTCTGGAATAGTGTTTGTTTGGCATTGACTTTGGGCCATAATCGCCGATGGTAGAAATCACCAGTCAGGCAGGCGTTGATCTTGTTCCAGGACATGTTGGCAGCCAAGATCCAGCCCGACATCATCAGTTCCTCAAAGCATCGCTGGGCATGGGTCAAAGGCCGTTGGCACCTCCAATGGTACTAGATGAGATTTTGATCCACTGCTTTGGGATGCGTTGGGTATTGTTATGTGTTTCATGCTGATGCTTTAAAACACGTACTAGATTGGTTTGGGCCTCAGAATGTGAAGATTTATAAGGAGACTCGGGGTAGTTGGACGGTTGTGCCTACTGTGCACAGACCGTACAGTGCGTAGAGTACTGCCTTAAGTATCCCAAAAAGGGTAATTTTGTTGCTATATGATCAGCAGCAGCAGGAGCACTGCGACCTTTTTAGAGAATCTAAATGTGTTTTTCCTCCCAGCTGTTTGCTTTGCTGGCTGGTGCTCCGAATGAGGGACATCATGCCAAAGTGATTGGACATTCCTAAGGATTGCTGTCGAGTTAGGGTCAGCCACCCTACCCCGCATCCTGCCTGAACTAGGCAGTTTCCCGACATTTATACAGTTGTTTTTCGGAGACATGGCCAGTCCAAGGCTATGGGGCCATCATCAGTTGCTGCGAGAAGGGCGGAAAGTGGCAGTAGCTGACCGAAATGGAAGGGACAGGAATGACCCCCAAGATGGGTGACAGAGATGGGTCGATAGGAGAGTGGAAAACAAGGATTCCAAGATGCAGCATCTCTACTTTTCGCTGAGTCGATATGCACGTAAGACATGTTTTTCACTGTGGCTCACATGTTTTTTTGATGCCAAAAGTCGGTGCTAAGGAGTTTATACAAAATGGCAACACTAGTTTTGTGAGGATAGACTGATAGATGTTAAAAGCAAATTATGAAGCGGCACGCAAGAGAATACTCCAAAACACAAGCTAGGCGCTAGCGTGGCGCTTGTGGTGCGCCAGTGCTTCTTTGAACCTGCTTTTGATTGCTAGAAGCCATTTGCTTGGACCACATGTTTAATCTGCGATGTGCAGTTTCATAGGGCTAGCAGGAGCAAGGACACAACTTCAAATGGTTGGCATGTTGCAGTATTCCTAGTGATCTTGCTTTGTTCATTTTCACACCTTATTTTTTCCAGGGCTAAACCAGGTAAATGTTCGAGACTTTTCGCGCTAGGCTCGCGCTAGCTCCGCGCTATCAGAAATTGCTGAAATGTGTGCCCGGCAGTGCACGGCCCAAATGACGGACCCAATAGTGTGAGAACAAAATGCGCGCAACGCTCCTAGGCAAAGTATGAGCGGCACTTGACAAACGCCAAAGCCCACACGAGTCGGCAGAGCAAACAGCTCAAGATAGCTCAAGCAAATGCAGCAAAGCAACAGGACAGAGAGCAGCTCATCTAGCAGTGCCGACGGCAGCTCTAGCCAGCTTAGGTACAAAAGCACGCGCTAGTGTATTTTGCTGGGAAACGAACACGGCCATACCATAACACAAATGTTCACCGTGAGTGCAAGTTTTATGGAAATCATTAAGCGGCACGCAAGGATTTCTGAATTCGCGCCGTTTTCAGGAACAATACTTTAGTCAACCAAACATGTGTTTACGAGTTTGCCATCGTTTACCCACTTTTTGTGTGGCAGAAGGCCTGTTCCTATATTATATTAGTCCTGTTCCTTTACAACAGACAGTTTTGCAATTCTAGAATTTTGAGTGGATGAATTTTATAGTGATTCTTTACTACTGGACCGTGCTTCCGCTGCCAAACGTGGATGAGTATGGACGAGCGTGTGGCAATTGCCAGTTTTCTTTGTTGTGTTACATGTTTTGGCATGTATGGAGTTTGTGCCCAAATTGAGTGTCGGTTTGGGGTATAGCTTCCCCAAAGAGAGTCTCAGCTTTGATCCTCAGCCAGGTATGCCTTGAGCCTTTTTGACCACATGCTCCAATCAGCCATCCGCCCCAGCATCATCAGTTTGAGTGCAGCCACCAGCGCTTGCGAGAACTCGGGGTGTTGGCGAGAGGCACTGCAGCTCTTTCAGATAGCCTTAGAGTCCCATCTCCGCGTCGATGTGATCATTCTCAGCGCAGCGATCAGCTCCTCGCAGCCAGTCGGAAGGTCGCCTTTCTTCACCTGTGATTGGGGGTTCCCCAACCTCAGAACGAAGCAATGGAAAAAGGTAGAGTTTGTTCTATGGGCAACTGATGGGTCCTTCTATATATTCCTTCTCCGGTTCGGAGAAGGGTGAGCCGGACGTGGGCCCAGAACCGCGCCGGTTCGCCGCGCCAAACCTGGCCTTCCGAGCCAAGCCACCCAGCACCTGGCCTTCCGAGCTCGGTGATGTTTTGGGGGGGATGGTCTACTCTAGCTTCCTTCACTACAAAAAGAGCTCCAATCGGGTACCTCCTATTTTATTATTTAATATTATTTATAATGTTGGTCGCCATTTATTTTATCTTAACCGCTGTAGCGACCAACCTATCACTTCGCGAACGTGGTAAGCCCGGAATTGGGAAGCCCCGCCACTCGTTGGACCCAAAAGTGCATGTGTTTCGAGGTGGTTGAAAACCCAAACTGATTGGCCGCCAAAACAGATTGCTGAAGTAGGGCACTCAAGTTGCCAACAAATCAAGCAAAAGTGCTCGCAGTTTTAGGCACTGCATGTTCGAAAAGGTGACAATACCCATCCGAGCATGGTTACAATTATAAATCTATTTTCTATGTTACTTTAGGGTCATGAAGAGAGTAGAATGCATGTACCTGTTCCATACATGGAGCGTATATGAGCAACCTGATTTATTTACGCAAAGGTATTTAGTAAAGGACCCGACATTGGCATTGCAGAATTTGCATTTTACTTGGAAAGCGATAATACACTCATCAAAAAACGATAACATATTGATAGCATCATGTTTTATTATAGGAAAGCGTAGTCTGCATAGCTGCAGTACAGCTTTTTAACCAGAAGACCATCAGGGAACCTCGTTTCTGCTTAGTGTAGCCTTTCCCAAAGCCGTATTTGACGTCGGACTTTGGCGACAGGTTTGTCCGAAATGTAGCTGTAGTCAAACGATAACCTAAACGATAACCAAACGATAACGTAAATGTAGACGAACCTGTGCTACGAAACCAGTGCCCCACTTGTATCTGAAACATATCTTCCAAACAAGCTCAAGACATGGCTGGTCTACTACTACTACTACTACTACCACTACTACCACTACTACCACTACCACCACCACTACTACCACTACCACTACCACTACCACTACCACTACCACTACCACCACTGCTACAACAACAACAACAACTACTACTACCACTACCACTACGACTAACACTACGACTACTACTACTGCTACTGCTACTGCTACTACTACTACTACTACTACTACTACTGCTAGTACTCCTGCTGCTACCACTTCTACTCCTACTGCTACTGCTACTACTGCCCCCACCAAACGGCGACAAGTCAAAAACAATGCTGGGGCTGTGTGTAGCGATGCCACCATAGAAGGCGATACCCATGACCTTACCACACAGAAGGAGTTTTGACCGTCGCACGTCTGCTTCCATGTCCAAACAGTCTGCTGCATTGTGAAAACAACCTTTAACCTAAGTAAGGTTCAAAACGTGGAAAACGATAATACACTCATCAAGTTGAAATGTGCAAGGCCCACATAACAAATAAACAGCGTCGCTCATATCCTTCTTCTTGTACTTGTTCTTTGTGTTTGGTTCAGTTTACTGAAGTCCGCGCCACTTTGAAGAGGAACGCACTCCTGACCTGGAGCTCTCCATACCTGTTCTTATGGACTGATAGAACATCACCCCATCAAAACACATGCACCAGCAGTTCCATTTTCGGAAAACGGCCGTCACTGGTTGCTGATACCCATTTCCTTCTTGGGACCCTGAGCCCCCTTTGGGTGTCTTGGGATCAAAACCTCACCAATCTAAGCGCGAGGTTCCTGCGAGAAGGGGTGCGAATGGCAGCAAGCACTGGTTCTTGTTGAGTCCATGTCAAGCCTGGAAGTGCAACCCAATGTCATCAGTTGCTTTTCGGCACTGAGAGTCAGTTGCTTTTCGCATGGAACAATCTCACCATATATGTTTCGCTGCCCCAATCAATGGCTTTCGGAAGCTGTGGATTTTGGACAAAGCCAGGATGAGGAGCTAGGGCCTAACGGGGGGTGGGTAATCCATTATGAATCAGGAGCCGAGGACCTTACTTCACAACCTGTGTCACTCATTTCACAGCGACATGCTGGAATTGTCAGTCTCAGTGTCAATCTGGTTTTGGAAAACGCAAAGTGAGGCTTCAATGCTGCACTGGGCGCTTGTGAGAGAGCAGGCCAATGGCAAAAGGCCCTAAGGCTCTTCGAAGACATCGCGGCGACTTGGCTGTGCTCTGTCAAGGCGCCACCCGCTAAGTAAACCCCTCGGAATCTGGAAGAAACCAAATCCGGAAACATGTATTAACATCCCAGGACCCTCCAAGGGGTGCCCAATGGAAGCCTATAGGTAGTGTGGGGTAGTCCAGCCAGGACACCCCTTGGAGGGTCCAGGTCTATGCCCTAAAAGTCCAAAGACCCAGGTTACGAGCCTGGTGTTTTAGCTCCTTGAATCGTGTTTTTGTATGACCAACTTCAGTAAAATGAGGTCATTGACTTGTAGGGTATATACCTACAAGTAAGTAGTGATTCAGTGTTAAGTGCGACTTTCTGGGAGAGCTGGATCCCCCAAAACCATCATGCACATAGTTCAGATGAATTCCAAGTTTACGAACATCCAAGAGGTAGGTAGGGCCACGGGGTTCCGCTCTAGCTGAGATGTTGAAGATCAGGGACCACCTGGTGTTTTTCACCGATTTGGTCCGTCCAAGATGTCTCGAGCCACGCCATGCTCCAAGGCTTTTGCTCTTGAGCCCACCATCCTCAGCCTCGAGACCGCCACCCGCGCAGTAGAGCAGAGCTCCGCGCTGTGCGGCCGTGCGGCCTTGGCCCAATGGCTGGACGAGTCTGAAAGACACTTCGTGCAGCTCTTGGCGGCCTGAGCGTGTGGGAAAGCGACGCCGGTTGAGTCAACGTCGGATCAACGGTAGGCTCAGGTGGACCGTTGATGAATAAAGCCGCTCATATATGGAGATGTAAATGAAGATATTCAAGAATTAGTAGGTGGATTTTATTCATCAACAGTCTACATGACGTTTCTGCAGGCAGATTCCCTTTTCATCCCCTCCAATGAGGCTCGGATCAGCCGGATCCATCCATTTTCCGTGCTCAGGCGCTCCAGGCACACCTGTTGCTCCAGGCGCTTCCAATTGTTTGAAGAGCGAATGCTCCGGTCTCTCATGGCTGGCCTGGAGCTTCTCACAGCCAAGGATTGAAAGATGGAGTAAGCTTTCTCTAGGCCTCGAGAAGCCTAGCCAGTTTGTGGCTGACCTTTAATCGTTTGGAGGATCAGTGTCTTGAATAGGAGAAATCGGCGATCAGTTGGGGCGTACTCGTGTACATCCAGTGGAAAGAGGTGATTGTCCTCATGTAAGTTAAAAGCCTTTCCTGGTTGCTTTTGGTCCTGCTTGGGGCGGACCCAGGACCCCTCCGGACTCTTTTCACGTTCGCAGCACTCGCCAGAAGACCCGCCGTGTCCGAATGAGTGGAAACGAATGCATCCTACATGGTCGGCATTTGACCACATATACAGGAATAAGGGCGGCTTAGGTTGAAACAGTTGCGTGACGCAAGGTTGATAGCAAACATGTCATGTCACTGGCTGCAACATGTTCCAATGCTTCTGAAGTCCTTGTGCAAATGAGCAAGTCGCCGTTTGCAGATCAGGTCGATCCCGTTTCAAACACGCTGTTCGCATTGCAATGGATCTATATACTATATTTATATGTATATGTTCGAAGGACTTTCTTCATGTGGTAGCTCTTCTTGTGTTGGTTTGGCCAATGCTGGCGAAACACGGTCCAGTTCCCCACTTGATCAACTTGGAATGTAATTTGGTTTCCACCAAATACCCTGGACCAAGTGATGATGCGGATGATGCAGATCTCCTGGTCGATGCCATGTTTTCACGTCCACGAATCGAACACCGCGGTGAAAACCGCGGCCTCGGTCGCCCGTTTTCGTATCAAACCAATCCAACAAAGACTGGTTCGTGCGCGGAAACGGAGGACTCCATCGACAAGCTGTTGGCCATGTTGGAGATGTGTGCCTTGGAGGGCCCGGAGGGAACCAGGAGCTTTTTCAATGGGCGGCATGGATGGAAGGGGCATAAGAAACGAGCGAAGAGGCCGGAGATGGAGGGCAGAGATGGGCACTCTCCAGATGGAAGAGACCATTTTTGCACAGCTAGTTACTAGTTTGGAGTGGTGGATCACGTCTAGGGGTCAATAAAGATCCACTGGTTTTTGGGTCTAATTGCAAGAGACTGGATGCTACTTGCTTTGTTGAGCTTGGAACGTCCTGGCGCCTAACACCGGGGTCCTGTCCAGACTCTCCCTGTGTCGTTGGTCTCGACATGACGGCACCGTCACCTGGGCAAACGGGGTCCTACTAGGACCATCCTGGAGCTGGGGGTCCTGGCTGGACTACCCCACCAGGACCATCCCCCCACACGGCTGCCGGCTGCCGCACCCCGAACTGCTCTCTCACGACCCGGACTCACGGGCGTGGTGTCGGAGACGTGAAATTGGACAGGTCAGTCTTCCCATGCCACCATGCCACTGTCAGACGGGAGAAGAAAGAAACGGATTCTACACTCAATATTACTCAATCACATCAATAATATGAAGAGCATTTAAGAGAGTCAAACGAATAGTATAGCACATAAATGCAGTATAGATTAAACTTGAAATCCCCTGAGGCCCTGATGGTTATCCTTTCGGCGTTTTCTTGTTTCACCGTTTTCGCTGTCCAAGACGCCGAGTACTTGATGCAAAAGCTGCGCCGGGTATGGGACTCGAGTTGTACGCGCGTACTTGCTTCAGCCGCATGAATCAGACTCCGTCTCGGGTGGCAAAACTGAGATGATGCCCAGGTGATAAGATCGGTGCTGAGATGATGCCGGCGGAGGCGGGGATATGCCCGTTGGAGACGGATTTGCTACCATTCAGTCGACCAGCAGCCACAGTCATCGATCCGACAAACAAGGTATTTAATACACAGGGAGTGATCAGAAGTCCGAAGCTAGGGGAGGTTGCGCCTAATCACGTGGTGTTTCATTTGAGTGGTTGACTCAGTGCCTTTTGCTTGCGCCTAATTACGTAGAATATAGGTTTTCAACAGGTGCAAAGGGCTACATGTAGAAGTTGGGGTGCCCTGCTTTCCTATGCCACCCAGGTTGTGGTTGTGGTTGTCGTAAAATCCAAGTTTGCCACAAGTCGAAGATGAGGAGACCTTGGATGACATACTTGAATGGCCTGCCGATTGCAATCTGGATTTGGAGACACTGTGCAGTCGCACGTTCACTCATGCGGTCGTTTTCATTTGCAGGTTCGAATCCAATTCCATGGGTAGCTTTCTTCCAGCTTTTCAATTGCAATAAACGCGATCATGTGTTCCGCGTTTTGACATCCTTCGCAGGTCATGCAGGATGTCTACGTTGCTACAGCCTCAGAAAGAAGGGCCCCCGAAATTGAATACCTTTGGCTCGTCTAGTGAAAGAAAGTGAAAGAGTTTGTTCCCCCCCACCCTATATGTGTTGGCCAAGTTGGCAACATGTTGGACGTAGAATTGCAATACGGAATCCATTTGCCATTAAACCAATTCCCTATGGCCCTATGACACATGCAAATGATTCCCTGCAAGAGTCTTGGAGTAAGGAACTAACGTCCATGATGTTTGTTTCCATTTTCCATTGCACTTACAGTGGTTCTAGAATAGATGACACAATCCTCAAAAGGTGGTTTATATGGACCCTATGGAGAACATCTTGGCGTTTGTGCCATCGAACCTCTGAAACCTTTTCAGTCAAAACCTCAGCTCTCAGGTGCCTTTGTTGTCCTGGTGGAGCTGCACGTTGGGCTGCTCAGGGGGGAATGTGTTGGGCAGTAGTGTACAGATATTGATTGGTGTCCCCACCTTGATCGCCTTGCCCATTGTGACAAGGCCTTTGCCCTTCTCATGTCCAGCAGCACGCTCCCCCTCCTCTCCCGTGCTGCTCCGGTGTTCGATGCTCTGGGATCGATGCCCGGGGGTCGGGACGCGTGTTCCGTCGCGGTTTGGGCACCACCTTCCGTCGCGCGGGTCAGGTACCGGGACGAAACCAGGTCATGGGATGCCTCAGACTGATGTGGCCCGACCAGGTACCACATGTTCGAGACACGAGCAGTACTTGATAGCAACTCTAGAACTTGTTTGCTGACGACCGCCCAGGCGAAAATCATGCTCAGCTTGGAGACTTGACCGAACATAGACATATTGCATTGACATATACTGACTTCGCTTGATTTGGAGTTCGGGTGCCAAATCGCCGCCCACCTCAAGTAACTATATATGTGTTTGGCTCCGAGGAACAGGGCGCTTCGTCCCGCCCAAAAGCACCAGGAACGTCCCAGTCGCTTCGCCGCTTGGCCCGGTCCGACAGGTTCTGCGAAGGGGATCCGCGGCCCGACGACGTGCGCTACGACTCCTTCTGCAAGCCGCTGGGCGAGCGCGCTTGAGCCGCCGCGGTCGGGTAGGACGGTCGGACGTCGAGTAGGTCGAGAGACGGTCGGGTTTTGGAGAGACGGTCGGGAATATGGTCAATGGTAGGGTCCTGAGAGTGTCAGAAGAGCGGAGGTTGTTAGAGACGTGCAGGATGGTGCAGGTCCAAAAGGTGTAGCCCTGAAAAAAAGGAACTGCGTTCCGGGAGGTTTCACTTCTTTTTTAGACACACCACAAGTTCCCATGTCGGAAGGTTAGGGCCAGGATGGGCCAGGGTGCTAAACACCACCCCTTTTTGATTCCTGGCACTCACACCAGGAGCCACATGGAGTTGGGTGGTGCTTGGTCCGATCCAGTGAGTGGAGTAGCTGGGCACCCCTATCCTCCAAGTTCAGCTCTCCTTTCTAACTCCTGACCCTATGAGTCAGAACTGCATTTTAAAACAATGCCCGGTTTACAGGAAAACCACATGTGAAACACAGATGTGAACCATTTTCACACTCAGGGTGGCGTATGTTCTTCCGGCTTCGGACCGATGACCGAGTCACTGAGGTGGCCGATGGGTGAGGACCGTTTGGACCGACCGTTTGGACCGGGAGGGCTGTCAGTATCGTTTTTTTTCCGCTGGGAATTGGGCCTGAAGAATTGAAGAGAACACTAAGCTTACTGTTTTTCTTTTGTGCAGTATGCATGCCAAAGCCGCCTAAGGCTGTGGGCGGTGTTCGAAGAGGCTTAGACCATGCGTTTCAGATTCTTCGGGGTTGAAGTATGTTGAAGTGTTGGGTCGCACTCGACTCTTAGGCACGGTCAGTTTATCCCGGCCGCTGTGTCACGATAATCAGATGGGGACGGGGCAGACGGGGCGAGGAGGGTGCTCACAAGTACTTCCTCCAGTGGAATGACTACTTTGTGCAGCGGATCCAAAAGCAACAGGCCATGGGAAATCGGACTGTCCAGGCAGCAAGAAGATCGTAATGAGAGGTGTGATTGAGGTGAGAGTGTGGCAGGTAATTTCATGTTTGATCTTATATGAATAGTGAATTGGTGCACATCCCCCCCTGCACAGGGAGAGTGGATAGAGACAGGCCAACCAAAAGTATTCTCGAGTAGCAGCAGCAGCAGCAGCAGCAGCAGCAGCAGCAGCAGCAGGCAGGACCTTGATCTGTACCCGTACATTTCGATGAGTTCAAATTTAGGCTAGGCGTTGAAAAGGGCAGAATCCATGAACCAAGCAAGGCTTGGCAAAGCTTCACCAGAGGTCAAGTAAGGATTTGAAAGGGAAGCCATAGCTGAACAATAGAAAACTAAGCTCAGATAGTTTTGCCAGGCCAGTTCTTGCATGATCCTCATCCCCAAAACAAACCATAGAGGTGGACTGGTGGCGGCGGCGATGGTGATGATGGTAGTTGATTATCTGAAACCAAGTCTCGGCCCGAGTCCTTACAGGGGTAGACTTAGACGGCGGAAGTCGGGCGGATGGTGGAACCCGTTTTGAACCCTCTGGTTTGGGGGACGCTGCTGCCGGAGCATGAAGGCAGCAGCGTCACTTTGGTTGTGACCATGGATGAGCATGGCAGGTGGATCAATCTCGCCTCGAAGCAGCGAGTTGTTCTGGATCTGACGGCGCATGTGGGTGTTGTGCTTTCTATCCATGCCTGGATTCTCACTAAGGTTACTAAGGCCGGAGTGGCTCATTGTGTTGCCGCTGATCGCTCGAGTCATTTTTGTCTTTCAAGCTTTTCGAAAAGCCCCCGATTTCACGTAGAGCTTTGCTCAGGCTTAGCTGGAACTAGTTTGGGTTCAGTGGCTGCAGGGTTCCATCCCATTTGTGGAGTGGACTTCAAGCAGTTGGCTGTTGATGCCATGACCCGGAACAATCACCCGTCGCCAATTTTGGGTGACATCAGTGACTCGGCCACTTGGCTTGCCATCCAAAATTGCACTCAAGGGCATCTTTGTGGAGCGGTGGCAGGTTTTCCTTGCCAACCTTTTGCATCGATAGGATCCAAACTAGCCTTTCGTGACGCAAGAGCTGCAGTTTTTCTTAGGGTACTTGATGTGACTTGGATTCTGCAGAGTGACTGGGTCTTGCTAGAGTGCACCCCAGCCGCGGGTAAGAATGCGGACATCATTCGTCTCCTCAATGAGTACTGCAAGATTCGTTCCTTTCACTGGACGTCTGTGGTCCTGAAGTTGGAGCAAGCCTGGCCTTGTAGGAGAAAGCGATGGTGGGCTCTCCTCATTCCGATTGATGTTTCGCTTCCGCAGCTTGTTGATCTTCCTTTCATTCAGGCCAACCAATCGATAGCAGGTTTGCTCAAGGTTTGGCCACGTTGGAGTGATCAGGACGAGCATGCCTTAGCTTTGGATGACCAGGAGATTCATCTCTTCAGTGAGCACGGCACGGATGGCAATCTCTTGGATCTCAACCATCATGCACCTACACTGCTACATTCTCTGGCACACCAGGCCAGGAGTTGTTCTTGCGGCTGCAGGGGTCCGCTGTCAGAAGCGCTTCTTGCTTCACAGGGATTGCACGGTGTATTGGTTCGAGCTCAGGATGACCAGCATCGACTACGTCATTTGCACCCCAAAGAGGCCTCTTGGTTGGTCACCATTCCAGGTACCTTTGTGCATAGTGCTGCAGTGAGAGATGATCTCCCCCTCATTGGGCAAGTGGCCGCGCCACTGCAATCAATGTGGATGCTCAGCTTTTTGAGGCAGGTTACTGACGCACCGGATTTCGATCAGCGTGGCATGGTCTCTGAGTTTTTGAACTTCCACAACTTGTCGCATGCTGAGCGGTGGCCCATTGCTGGCATGTACGAAAAGCGAAATATCACTGTCCACGTGGATCAGGAGCCAAGCTTTCAGGTTGCCATTGACACGCCCTGCACTGTTGGCCAACTTCGACGTGCTTGCTGCGCCATGGGCATTGATGTTCAGGCATTTTTTGCTTGGGAACAAGATCGCCTCGAAGCAAATGATGCATTGCTTCGGACAGCCAGCATTCACTTTCATCCCCCTCTCGTGGGATGTGGGAAGCAGTTTGATTTAGAGAAGCAAGGCGTTCCTTGTTGTTTCCAAAGACAGGGACTCGATGACCTTACAATGTTGCAGCAAGCCAGGAGATTGATGCAGAAGTCTGGACTTGCTGATACTCAACTGTGGAGCCCGAGGCATATAACCAGTTTGTTGGAGATGTGGCCAGCCACTGCCAGTGACGACATCAAGAAGTATCTCATCCATGAGCAGAACTTTGGTTTCCTTTGGATTGATGGACACTGGATTGTTTTCCACATTTCCGTTGAAGCGGATACCACAGTTGCCCGCTTCTTTGATGGGTTCCAGGCTGAGCTTCCGGCTGATGCTGACATTTTGGCGGCACGCTTTGCAAGAGCTGCAGGTACTCCCAACACCATTGTCAAGGCTGAACACTGTGTGCCTCAAACACATGGTTCTCACTGTGGAGCAGTTGCACTACTCAACCTCGGTGTAATTCTCAATCTCTGGCAACAAGCTGATGAAGCTACAGCTGAGTTGTGGCATCAGATGCTTTTGTCCAAGCAGCAACGGCAAGGACGGGGCAAAGACGAAGCAGCAATTACCATGCTTGCTGACATCCTTCATTCCAAGGGTGTACCAGCCGATCAGTTACAGTCACGTGCGCAAGCTGCCATTCGCAAGCTTACTTTGCCTGTCGTGGAGAAGGCTTTAGCTGCCAAAGACCCGTGGAAGGCATTAAAGGAGGCAGGGTCTCTCTTGTCCAAGCCGTTTCAATTTGTGCAGTATTCTGAGCTTCAAGCTCACATTCAGAGTCGTGCTGCAACCAAAAGAGGGGCTGATGGAAAGGTCGCCAACCAGAAAAAGCCCAAGAAAATTCCTCCAACCTTGTCTCTTGAGGTTGATGACATGGAACTCATTCCAGGCAGCTTTGTTGATCCAGCTGGAGATGATTGTCCTGTGCTCACCATCCAAGAGCTGGTCAGCGACGCCAAAGGAGTGGCAATCGTGACACAGGAAATGGCTAAGGACCTTCGATCAGACTCCACCAACCTCAGTGTGGACTCCTTGGCGGTAGTGACCATTGGAGAGCTTCCTGCTGATACTTCGGATCGGGTGACAGCTGTTCAATGGCCTGCTGTCTACAAACCCACTTCGGAGCCAATTTTGGTTTCTGGTTCACTAGTACAGCTTGGGGATCTTACAGTTGAACGGAAAAAGCATGAGAGTGCACCAGAGGTTCCGCAGCTCGACACTACAGTCCTCAGACTAAGTGTGCACAAAGACATGTGTGATTGGGATTGGGATGAGCTCAAGCAAGGCCCGCTCAAGTTCCTCGTGGCCAGGACTCCTCAGCTTCAATACTGTGATGGCACGGACTGCATGAAGAACTGTTCCAAGTTTCATGCAGCAGTTGACGAAGCTGTCAATACAGTCATTTTGGATGCTTGGTCCTGGAGATGGAGCACCAACGAGGGAAAGCAGGTGAAGATTGCCATTGCGGACATGTTTGGAGTGTACCTCAGGGTTCCTTCTTCTGGGCTTGATTCTCTCCTCAAGATCAGTGGTTGGCATGGCCTTTTCTTTGAGCCCCGCTCCAATGTTTCGCAAGGATCTCATCCTGCTTACAAGGTCGTTTGGCTTCCGAAGAACACCAGTCTTGACGAAGCGCACAAGAAAAAGCGAAACATTGATGTGGTGTTGGGATTGGCTAGGATGGCTTGCAAATTGGGCCTCCGCATCAACGTCAAAGATGAAAGTATGGTCCTCAAGCAGCTTTATCCGGACTCCAAGCAAGTTGCATGCAAAGTTACCCTCACTTTCGAAGTTGGACCACTGCCCTTTGGCATGACCAGGGAGGACATTGTGCTTTTGCTCTCAGCATGGAAATGGTTGGCCAAGCCCATCAGACCTCTTAGATCCACTCAGGTTGGCAAGTATTGGCAAGTAGGTTCAGAGCAACCTCCCCCTGCTCCGATCCTACCCACAGATCAGGGCGAGGTCACAGTTACCTTGAGATCGCAGAATAGCAATGAGACGGAGCAGAAGAAAGTGGTCTTTGCTTCTGCAAAGACGCAGGCTCGCATGAAGGGTGTCCAAAGCAACAAAGCTCTATCCTCCAAAGCTGGTGAAGCTGAAGACAGTTGGGTCTCAGAAGGTGATCCTTGGCAGAATTTCAAACCGACTTCGCACAAGTCTGAGGAAGTGGTCTTCACACAGAACCAGCAACGCCCCTCACAAGAGGCCCGCTCCAGGATGTCCCAGATGCAGCAAGAGATCCACGACCTCAAGAGTCAGCTGGAGAAGACGGGTACAGAGGACGTGCACATGACTTCTAGTTCGCTTGCACAATCCTCTGAGCTGCAAGAACTGCGTGCACAGACCAAGAAGCATGAAAGCTGGTTTGCTGAGCAAAACAACCGAATGACCAGTTTTGAAACCACATTGCAGGCTCAGGGACAGCAGATTTCGCAGCTGAATGAGTCTATGCAGTATCAGTCTTCGGCCACGTCGGCGCTACAGCATCAAATGGTTGAAATGCAGACGTCCTTCAAGGATCAGCTTACCTCCAGCTTTGATGCACAGAATGCCAGGCTTGAAGCATTGTTGGAGAAAAGGTCGCGTACCTCGTGACTATCAGGGCGTGGGAGGTCTGTTCGATCTCCTGCACGCCACCCCCTCTTCTACTTTGTTGTCTTTTCGAGGCTGTTCTTTGGGGCTTGCTCTTGCTTTCCGCCTATTGGCTCGTTGGGAACTTCAGTCATGGGCTCACTGCAGGAGGATGGAGTGAACTTGTCCTCAACCGCATCTTTTTCTTTCAGTTCCTTGTCGGGGCTGGCTTCCTCTCACTGTAGAGTTGGAGAAGCAGCCAATCCTGGACCTGGGTGTGACATGATTGCCATGGGGTCGACCAATCCTTCTGGACTTTCCAGGAGGGTGTCCGAGGTGATGCAGTTACCGCCGGGTTTTCGTTCCTTTGCTTCACAAGCTCGTCATTTAGCCAAAGAACAGGGCCGACAGCTTCGAACACTCAGGCGCTGCTGCGCCCCCTCGCTTTCTGGGTTCTGCTGCTGGTGCTTGGACGGGTGTGCTTACTATGTCTGACTTCCCTCAGCAACTTGTTCATCCACAATGGAAGGGAGCTGAATTTGAATCAGGCAGATTGCTCATGAACACCGTTCACATTGGTGGCTTGACTCTCACAGGGTCTACTTTGTATGGTCCTGCCAATTCGCCTACATGGAAGCAGCCTTTATCTCTGCTCTCAGAACTCATTGACACGGTCACTGAGGAGATCGTCCTTGGAAGATCTGGATTGCGATATGTTGCAGGGGATTTCAACTGTGATCGCATGCAGCTTCCGCAATTTCATGAGTGGTATCGTAGAGGTTGGCGAGAGCTTCAACAAGTTGCCTATGACCGTTGGCAGCAGCCTTTCCAGCCCACGTGTAAGGCATCAACTCAGCGTGACTTCTTCTGGGCTAGTCCAGAGCTCTTGCAACGACTGCAGCAAGTGGAAGTGTGGCACGATTTGTTCCCGGATCACTCCGTTGTGGTGGGGCACTTTGACCTTGCTCGGAGTTTGGAACCGTTGTACTACTGGCCCATGCCGGTCACTATCCCGTGGGTAAACTGCAGGATTGGTGAGTGGCACGACGCTGTTGCTGAGGTGCATCATGCTCATTCCTGGTCTGGCGACACTACTTCTGCCTTTTCTGCTTGGAGCTCTAAGGTTGAAACTTCCTTGCATGGTTTCTTTGACAAGCAACTTGGGAGTTTTCCTCATGGTGCGGGAGGTCGTGGCGTGCACAATGTTCCTCTTAAGGTTACCCAGATGACACCACGTTCCAAGCCAGCGCGTCCAGGAGAAGAAGGGCTCTCTTCCTCCTTTGTTGGCCTTGCGGTGCACCGTTGGTATCGTCAACTCAGACGTCTTCAGGCACTTGTGCAGTCATTGCGTGCGGGTAGCAACACTGCTGGTGCTACAGTATACAGGGTGCAGCTATGGGCCTCGATTACCAAAGCGGTTGGCTTCAAACCGAATTTTCACAGTTGGTGGATGCGAAGACACATCCAACTTCAAACATCTCCACTGCTTTTGCCACAATTCCAACCATCGTTGGTAGAAGCTGAAGCCATCTTCCAGGACTTTCGCATGAACTTCAGAAGTTTTGAGCAGTGGCACATCGACGAGATCTGCTTTGCTCAAATTAAGGCGAGAAAGCTCTGCTAAGGCACTTTTCAGGGAAATGAGACCAGACCCACATGAACCGCTGGACACACTGCTGCACAAGACTACCTATGATGTCGACCAGATTCACGCAGCGGCAAATGTTGTCAAACTTGATCCTCCTTTGTCTGCCACGCAGGGCACTTTCTGGCTTGATGACGAGCAGATTGAAGTGGAACAGAGTAAGCAAGTTGATTTCACAGCCCAACAAGGCTGGGTCACAATTCACTCGGACCGTCTCATTGTGCCTGGTCAAACGGTTGAACAGCACGTGGTGTTGGACACCCCTCAAAAGGTGCAAAATGAGCTCGCTGATCTTTGGGCTGGGCGATGGAATGTCATGGCCTCTCTTCCTGATGGTGCATGGAACCGCATTTTTGCATTTGCCAGGGACTACACTGCTACTTTGCCTTTGCGGTTTGAGAGATTCACTGCTGAACACATTGTTGCCGCTCTCAAGAAGGGTGGTGGACTCAAAACCCGTGGACCAGATGCCTGGAGTAGGGATGACTTGCTGGCACTTCCCAATGAGTTCAGGTTAGATCTGGCGAACCTCTTCACTGCAGTTGAATCTGGAGCTGACTGGCCGCAGCAACTTTGCAGGGGACATGTGACATGCATAGCTAAGGTTGCTCAGGCCACTGAGGCTACGCAGTACAGACCCATAACCCTCTTCAGTTTGCTGTATCGAATTTGGGGTAGCTGTAGAGCTCGTGAATTGTTGGCACAGCTTGAACCTTTTGCCAACTTCGACACCTTCGGCTACATCAAGCACCGTTCTTGGGTTGACTTGACTTATGCCATCATGGTTCAGGTGGAAATAGCACTGCTGCAAGGGCTCTCATGCAATGGAGTCATGGTGGACATCATTCGATGCTTCAATCATTTGCCTCGCAAACCGATTTTCCTTTTAGGGCGAAAGATGGGACTTCCCATGCCTATACTTGTGGCCTGGGACAACTTCCTTCGAAACACCCGTCGTTCTTTTCGGGTGCAGGGGATGATAGGGCGTGAAGTCCCGTCTGACAGTGGATTCCCAGAGGGAGACTCAATGAGCTGTTTGGCTATGATTGTAGCGCTCTTCAGCTTTCACAGGTACTTTCAAGTCTTTGAACCAACGATATCAGCATACTCGTATGTCGATAACCTTGAGCTGGTTTCTTCTGAAGTAATGCATCTGGTTCGAGGGCACCTCACGCTTCAAGCCTGGACAGAGATGATGACATTGCATTTGGACCAATCCAAAACACTGGCTTGGGCCGCCCAAGCTGCTGATCGTAGACTTCTGCAGCTTGCTGGCTTTGCCATCACTGAGGGGACTAAGGATCTTGGTGCCAGCATGTGCTATGGCTCTCGCCATCGTAACCGAACGCTGCAGCAGAGAATTCTTTCCACTAAGGTCTTTTTTGAGAAGCTGCGCAGATCCAATGTTTCCATATGGCATAAACTTCAGATTTTACACGTTGCTCTTTTTCCACGTGCACTGTTTGGAGCTGATGCAGCCATTTTGGGACATCACTGGATCACCAAACTGCGAACCTGGACCATGAGGTCTCTCGGCTTTGCACGTCCAGGAGCCTCGCCATTGATCCGACTAGCTTGGATATGTCCGGTGAACACGGACCCGGGTTTCGTTGAATGCTGGAACGCCTGGAGCTCTTTTCAGCGGCAGCTTCACAAAAGTACTTTCATCAGGAAAGCCTGGGTAACATTTGTTGAGTGTGCTGGATCTAAGGGCACTTATGGTCCTTTTGCCAAGATTTTTGCACTCAGTAGCACTTTGGGATGGAGCTTGAGTCATGATTTGGTTTTGCGCATCTCTGACGGATGCCAGGTGCCGTTTTTGAGCCTTGACCGTGTCACTCTCAAGCATTTGGTCACTGAGGCGTGGTTTCAAGTGATTGCGCGCTCGGTGCGCCTCAGGAAGGACTTCAGTGACCTTGAGGGCATTGATCATGCAGCAACTTTTGGTGCCCGAAACACACTTTCTCATGCTGAGCAAGCTTTGCTTTCGTGCGCCCAAGATGGCACCATGTTTTTGAACACCTTCAAATCCAAATTTGATCCGAGTAGGACCTGTTTGTGTGATTTTTGCGGACAGGAGGACACGCTGGCTCATCGAGCCCTAACTTGTCCGCACTTCGAAACCGCCCGAAGAGATTTTGAGGACTGTGTTGCCTGTTGGCACTGTTTTCCCTCAGCGCTCACGCATCACGGACTAGCGGGTGCAAATCCTTGGATTGATGATTTTCATTCTTTGTTGCTGCAAATTCCATGGGAGCCCACAGAGTGGCACTGCAGTCCCTGTGGAATTGGGACTCAGCGCATCTTCACTGACGGAAGCTGCTCACATCCTAAGGTACCGTGTTGTGCCTTGGCTGCATGGGCTTGCGTCCACGAAGATAGTGGGCAAACTCTAGCCTCAGGACTTCTTCCTGGACTGAGACAGCATAACAACAGAGCTGAACTTTTTGCTGTTTACGTGGCTGTTCTTTGGAGCAAGCACTTTTTCTGTGACGTGGACATCTTCACTGATTCTAGCTATGTTGTACGCGGCTGGGATGCTCTGTTGCGCACTCGACATGTTTCCTTTGACTGCACCAACTCAGATCTTTGGGAGTTGCTCTGGCAGGCAATGCTAGTCCACGAGAACACGGTTCGGCTGTACAAAACAGAAGCTCACCTGGACCAGACGCTTCTGACGGATGCCAATTCGGCCTGGCAGGCGCACTGGAATAGTGTTGCAGATCTTTCTGCCAAAACTGCCAGACGCACGGCAGGCTGCGCTCGCTTGCGTCAAGTTCATGAGAGGCTGATTAGGACCTATGAGTGGCACAGGCACTGGGCGCTTCGCTACCAAGCCTTTCTGCTTTCGCTGGCTCAAAGGTCTATGAGTACTTCTACTACTGAGAGTATGCATGATGATGACTCGGCGTTGAATTTGTTTAACTGGTGTTCTCAGAACCCAGGTGACCTTTTTGATGAGCTGCCCCTAGATTTAGCTTCCCTGATCTCCCAATCAGTGAAACTCCGTGATTTTGGCCTTCCCATAGCCTTGAAACTGGCTACTTGGCTCTCACGGCTAGATACTGCGGCCACGCATCTTGCCCCAGTTTCGTATCTCGAGATGTTTGTTGCTTTTTCGAGTGAGTTTGATGTTGTTTTGCCGGTTCAGGTTGGTACTCGAAACAACTTACGGTGGCAAGATCCTTTTAGTAGGAGGGCTGGTGGGCTCCTTCAACGTACCTTGGTATCACAGGTGAAGGTTTTCAGGTATCTCTTTGATGCTTTGTGTGTTGCTTTGGGTTTTGTTTTTGATGGTGCTAGTGTCAGCTATCCTCAGTTTCATCTTCATCTGTCCTTGGATGCTCGTGTGATACCTTGGCCCACGTCTTTGGTGTCAGTCACCTTGGCGAAGTTGGGGGAGTTCTTCCAGGCCAGACCCCTGCGGTCTTCGCAGGAGTTCGCAAGGCATTGGCCCTAAGATGGGGCTGAAGCTTCTTAGAGCGAGGCGGCTCTGCTTTGCCGAGCCCTTCGTGTCGGCGACTTGTCCGAGAGGTGCGCGGATTATCTGAAACCAAAACACCAAACAATCCTGAGTTTCCAAGCCCCCAGAAATAACTATGATTGTTAGGAATAGTTTCGGGAACACTTTAAGCTATTGCCTCCCACTTGACTTTTTGGGATTGAACATGACAACCAACCAACAGACAGGATTGCATGGTAAACCCTCCTATAGGTAGAAGATAATCATTGAATAATCCGTTCATTGGTTTTATTCAGCTTTTCTGCTCCGTCCGCGCGTTTTGGTACACGCGTGATCCGTCAAAGCCAGCGTCACCCGTGATCTGAGACTTGGCGTATGGTTGCTCCGACCTCCGTCAAACAAAGGTGTTTGAGGTTTGGAGGGTCGAGGTACCTCCTCGAGATTCATTTGATGTAGAATTTCTAAGAAATTATGCTTATATTTATATTGATCTAATTTCAATAGCAACCCAGAGACAGATTAGGAGCTAGGAAAGTTAGTTTTCCTATTCTTTATCAGTTTTCTCAGGTGGGTTGAAGGGAGCGCACCTTCAATGTTTAAGGCGATACCGTTCAAATGGCGTCCATCGGAATGCTGTCAGGCTGCACGGGGGCGCAAGGGAGATGTCATCACCTTCAGCCATTTCTTGCAGCTCGGTCATCATGGGCCATCGCAGATGGTGCATCCTGTAAAAAGGGCACACATTGGAATATGCCAGCTCATTAGTAAGTACCTTTTCAATCCACCCGGGCGAGGTTAATCCCAAGGCCGAATTCTACCAAGAGGTCCAAAAGTATACTGTCAGGACCTGGTGAGTTTAGCAAGAAAACTTTAAAACAAACACAGAACGATACAGAACGCTTGGCACTTGGATTTTTGTTTGGGAATGCCCTTCCAAGGAGCTCAAAAAGATTGAACTCGCATTCCCATGTTTGGAGGTGCGAAGTCCGCAATGGGATCCAAACCAGGTGGCCTAAGGCGATCGTTTTCTTCAAGGTTTGTTCATGATCTTAGACTAGGCTCCTAGTTGCTATGGCTTGAGAGGACATAATTACCCAAACTATACAATCCCAAACAAATTGGACCGTGCAATCCATCCCAGTGTGAATCCTCCAACTCCTGCTTGGTAAGAAACAGTGGAGAAAGGCAAGATTCTTCGCAGGTTCTGCCTGCTGCTTCTCCACGCCATATGATTCTGTTCATTGGTGATTCATTCGCAATTTTTGTTGAAACCCTGTGGCTGCCTCATCAACGCATGGACATCAAAGCTGGCACTTGGCAACCTCGCAAAATCACATGTTCCACCACAGAATCACCTCATTTGTCCTGCTCAAACACATGAGCTCACACAGGTGACCGCTTCGTTTTCGGCTTCCGGGTGCCCCACCGGACCCACCTCCGACCGAGGCCCACCTCCGACCTTCCCTGCGGGGGTGCTCCGGTCAAGGCGCTGGTGAAGCAGCCCTGGGATCAGAGCTGATGGTGTGAAGAAAGTGAGTGTGATTAGGACATGATGAGACATAAAGACTGGTCCATGTATGGAATCTTTGATACTTACACTTACATTGGCCCCTATTCATCCACCATCATCCACCCGAATGGTATAATTCGCCAGTCCCATGGAGTTGGTTGGCCAGTCCCATGGACTTCTTCAGTGGCCCACCTTATCTCTGGAAGCAAAGCAGGGACTCCTTCATCGGAAGTTGGTGCCTTCAACTGAAGATGGAGCAAATCGACCCCAAAAGAGGAGGTGAAAGCTGAAGAGGAGGTCTTTGGAAGTTCATCACGAGCAACACGCCCCAGGCACTCCATGGAAACGCAATGTTGTACACATACTGCTTATATTGCCCATTTCATGACCCTAATCTAGGACAATTTACTTCCCATACATGGAGCGTTTTTGCACACAATCTTTGCCACGCAACGCCCTGACTGTGCCACCCAACGCCATACGGACGACCAAACGACATGAGCACAGTGGACACAACCTCACACAGAGCACAAGTCCAGCATTCGCAGAACAGGGCTAGAAACACTCCATACATCTCCATACTATGGTCCGAGTCCGGTTCCTCAGACAAGGCTCATCGGACTATTCTGTCTTCCTCCGTTCGCAGACACGCCCTGTTGGCTCCTCCCTGGGTTCAAGTCACGTGGACTTCGGAGCAGTGCCTCGGCTGGGCAGACCCTCGATGCCTCCAACCCAACAACTCTACAAGACGGTTGAATGGCTGCCCGGCTGAGCCTTGAAAGACTAGCATGACCTTCCCAAGCTCACCCGGGTTCCAAATATGACACATTGGAGTTCGACATGCCAATTTGGTAGAGCCAATGTGGGATCGTGCCCCAAAAGAGACCTCATTGCCTTTTGCTGTTACTTTCACATGTCTCACGGAGTGAATTTCGTCCCACCCAAGCCACGCAAGCCAATCCACGTTCCTCAATGTCTGGATTTGGCCTCAGCGCTCTGCTTCGAGGCCAGCGGTTGCCTGCAGCTGGAAGAGTCTCATGGCTGCAAAACCGCTCGGGGTGTGACGCTCCGCCCGCTCTTCCCGGGCGAGAGCGTGGAGACGGAGGATTTTCGGTGACGCCGACTTCAATTGTGCTCAACGTGGAGACGGGAGGTGGGGTGAAGGACATGTGTTCTCAGCGAGAAAACACATCATATCCAAGACACCCGTGCAGGTGTGGTGAGAAGTGGGTGAATATCTGTATGTGGCAGTGCTGGCATACTGCACCCTAGAAGCCCAAGCCCTATAAATTCGTAGGGTCGATGGAAAAACCTGAGGTTTAAAGAACAACACCAAGGTATTGTTGATTGCACAAAAATACCCGAGGTTTCAATTGAAACCCTACAAATTGATAGGGTTTGGGCGCCTTTTGGGTAGCTATAGACCAGGAAGCCCTGTGTAGAGCCAGGACGGAAAAAGTCTCAGAACTGGTAGGAAGAACTTTGAACCCAGTAGAACTGGTAGGAAACAGATCTCAGACTGGGCCTTGAACCATTTCCTTTGGGTTACATCGATCCAGCAGCCCCTGAAGCCCGGCAAGCCCGGCTGCAGTCGCGACACGTTGGGTCCCGCGCGTGCGTTTGGCCGAGGCAGATCCAGGCCATTGGAGCTCCGTTGCACATCTTTGGATGCTGGGACTTGATGTTTAAAACCCCCAAGCTCTGCCGATTGATGCTGAGACTTGCTCCTTTATACCTATATATATCGTATATATTTGGAAAAAACAACCCAACAACTACCTATACCTAGATCTTCAGTCCGGCACTTTTACAGGGTCCGGTGCCGGACTTCCAACTCCGGCGTTTTTCTGGATTTGGTCCGGCGGTTTTTCCAAGTCACTTGAAATGTGGATTCTCAAGGCTTTGCATTCTTTGTGGCTTGCATTTCTTTGAAGGTAATGATTTGCTTGCAAAGTGTGCTCATTTGCCTGTTCCGCTGTTTTCTCATTCCACCGGTTTCAGCATGGTTCACACTGGATCAATCAGATCCGTTTAGGTGATCTTCTAAGTGAAATCGGATGAAATTGGTACAGTGCGATGCACGTGTTGAAAGACCCAAGTGAGAGTACCTAAGCTGAAAGAACATAGGCAAAGATGTACTCCCATTGTTTCAGGATGTCGGGGCGCTGGGATATAATTAGTTCTAGTTGCGCAGGTTTGCAGAGCCTGCCGGACAAGTTTTGGGCTGTGGAACATGTGTTGTTCAGAATCTCAATGTTTTGCAGAGAGTTGCTAAGAAAAATTGCACGTCGTAACTCCGGCGTTTTTTCCCGTAACTCCGGCGTAATTTCCCGTAACTCCGGCGTATTTTGCTGGACTCAGTAAGAGTTTCGACAAGAACCATGAGTGCTGCTACTTTATTGGCGGGGCCGTCATGAGGCAAGCAATAAAAACAATTTAAAACCATATAAGAATCATGGAGAGCCACTTTGTAAAAAACAATTAGAGACACGGGTGCAGAGAAATAGGGGTTCCTTGCCACATACTCCTTGGTTTCTTCTTGGAAGTCTTTGCTTGGGCACAAGTTTGCTTATATTTTGTGATGGTTCTGCTCTTAGGCCATTCGGAAGATGGGCGAGGGCAATGGGAACGGGAAGGCTCCAGTGCTGGGTTGTGGAATGAGTGTGTTCCAGAAAAAACTACTTGTGGCGCAAAGGCAGTTTGCTTGTGTATGATCCAGCCTTTTATCATCTCTGTTTTTCAGAATCTTGGATCCGGATGTTTTTTCAGGTCTCCGGCGTTTTTTTCGGAATCCGGCGGAAAAATTTGCCGGATTGAGGTCCGGCACTTTTTTCCGCCCAAAGGAGGATCCAGGTATGTTTGTAGTTTGGTAGTAGTTTAAGACTGCGGGTCTCTGACATTTTTCTCCTTTAACTGGGCTTTGCACGGAGACGGGTGGAACCGTTCACCATGCCAGCTTGCTTACCCAGAATCCTCATCAAATAAACGGCTTGCCGATCCAAGGACATACCCACATGAACATCAGCTACGCCGTGCACTCAGAACATGCGTCGGAAATGGATCGGTCACTTTGGAACTGGGGCTTGTGAACTTGTGAACTCTCTTAAAGTTCCGCTGTTTGCAGCCAGAGGTGCCCCCACTCCAAGCTTTCCTGGCATGCCATTTGTTCAACTGTTCAACCAGTCGATGGAGTGTGGAAGGAATCACTTCTCGTGGGGCTGCTGAGGCCACTCGTGGGGTGCGCTACCAACAACTCAGCCTCATGGGTGTGCCGAGCCGATTGTCTCGACGACGCGACCGGGTACGAAGAGAAGCGTCGCCGAAGCGGCGGGGGCCGGTGGCTGGAGTGGAGCAGAAGGGCGTGTGGGGATTCTTTTTGGGGACGTGTCAAGACCCGTTGGCAAGACAGGACGACCAGGGACTCGGCCGAAAGACGGACGCGCCCATGGAAAGCGGATCGCGCGATCGCGAGAAAGCCAGGCCCTGAGTATGGCCTCTGCGAACGACAGACCTTCTTGAAAGTCCATGATGGAGAGCTTTGCACGTGCCTTGGCTGCAAAGATCTGAAGAACAGGACCGTGCCACCAGAAGAGGTTCAATCAGTTGGTGTATGTTGGTGTTACTTGCATGTGTATATATCAGCATACACGGAAATCATAGAAACAATCAGGTATTCAGGCCTGCATACCCTCAATTTCTGAGTATTCTAACTGCCGGCCTGCTACTATTCGTCGAACACCGTCGAGGCGAAGGCGAACCGGTCACTAGAGTCGGACCGGTCGCTCATCGTTACCATGATCTTCCCATCGATCATCTATAGTTATATATATATATTATAGTTATTTATATAGAACCCCAAATCTATAGATGATATATGATAGTTATATTTATATAGAACCCCAAATCTATAGATGATATATGATAGTTATTT
>CAXAMN010015335.1:1040439-1055619 GCA_963970005.1 Durusdinium trenchii | reverse complement strand
CAAGAGTCTATATACATTGGACGATGTGGATGGGATCTCTGAGATGCGGGCTGGCACAATGGATGAGATTCCGACCGTCCGAATGATGCACCGTTCGATCCAGGAAAATCCCCACGGAGCGCTCTCCACCGTCGCGGTGGTTTTCTCTTAAAAGTGTACGCTCCCCTTAGTGGGCAGCCGGGCATATATAGAAGTCCCATGATAGGGGTTACCTTCACGACCTAGACTACCCCCCTAGGTGGAGAGTATAGGGGACTTCATGACCTTAGTGGGGTAGATCCTTTTCTTCTCCCACTTCTAGGGAACACAGTGATCCACGGTCCATCCGACCTCTTCGCAGACCGTCCGTGTGTGTGTTCTTAACTCGCGGGCCGAGCCAGCCGGAGTCGGAGGCTGCGACGCATCGCCATGCAAGCTGCGAGGGCGGTAGGATCGTTCTTAGATTCTTTATACCCCTTAACATATCCCAATATGAAAGCAGGACCCCTACCCCTACCCCTATATGAACAGGGGGATGATTCTTTTGATGATGTGACAATCTATAGACCGCAGCAGGCATTTGCATGGCGCCTTCCATGAGAAAGAACAGCAGTTGCTGAAAACAGATTCTTGCCCACCCCTACGAAGACCCTTTGGTCACACTGTTTGGAACAAGAAAGGCCACGATCTCTATGGGTTTGGTCATATGTGGCTTTACCTGGAACTTCACCACGCGCCTTGGGTTTGCATGGTGAGGGGGTGATGAGCTCGGACGAACAGGAGGCATTCTATAAGAAACTCATCATGGTTGCTTGTTCCCGGAGTTCGTTTGAACATGTGTTTCCTTTGTACCTACCCTGCACCAGTTCCAAACTCCACTTACCGCATATACTTGACGGACACCCCTAATTATAGGCCATGCCATGGCATGATCACCCAAGGTACCAGGTTACCACTATGCGAGCAATTTGTGAGGGAGGGGTACGTTATGGTACGTTAGATTGTGAGTGAAGGAAAGACCCATGAGATATGGCTCGGTTGTGCTCGATTTATGTACACACATGTATACACATATATATATATATACACACCTGATAATGCATTTTTTGGGTCAACCGGCCTTGACCATGTTTTTCTGTCATTACAGCTTTGTTAATTTAGAGCCACTTGTGGGAGAGTTGCTACGTTTTTGCGTGTATGTGTGTTTATTTTCAAGGACCAGTTTTACGAGGTCCTGCTGTTAGTAAATGACCTAGTTTTACGAGGTCACATGTTCTTAGACCTTCAAAAACTTGAAGGTCACCATTTCCACGGAACAGTTTTGTTGGCAATCATACAGTTATATTTAATAACAGATGTATACTGGTCACATGGTACACTCAGAAGTTTAACTCTGGTATTATTGCTTTTTAGAAACGCCATGTTTTGTTCAAGCCGATGACCATTCATTGCCGTGTCAAATTAAAAGCTTCGAGTGCCGACATGAGTCACGCTGGAGTCATGGTGGAGTCACGCTGGAGTTGCGCTCAATCAGGTTCGTACAATAGTTTTTGACGGGAAGAAACTTAGTAAACACGTCAACAATTTCATGGCTTAGGCGGGAGTCACGCTAGAGTCACGCCAGAGTCACGGCCCCACGTTCAGGCACTAAGCACTTGCTGGGTCCTAGAGCTAGCTAATTTGGTGGCTCATCCAAAGGCATCAGTATACTAGAAAAAACCTGCTTTCACAGTGTACAGGGTGCCTTTTACTTATATATATTAAGTTTCAAATTAAAAGACGACAGTTACGGAGTAAATTCTGTCTATCTACCATTTCCACGAAAAGTTTTTGGAGGTCACATTTTGCTACTCCCTTTGCAGAAAATTGGGCCCAGTAAAACGAGGCACTTGACTTGGAGGGAATTAGTTTTGAAAAAATACGGTTTTGCTACGGATAGGCCTGCCTACCATTTGATTTTACAATCTTTTTGGGTCATTGCGGGTAAAACCAGTATTTGGACAAAGAAATTGAACTTTACGGCTTTGTCCCCATAATGACCCGACAATGTTGGGTATTTGGCTATATAAAGAGACAGGAACAAGCACCTGAGACCATGGCAGATGAACATCCTCAACTATTTGGGTATTGGTTGGGGGTTTGTCCTTTAAAGAACAAACTCATATTGATTCCGTAGCTGTTGGGATATGCACCAAGGGGTGCCAGTTCCATTTGCGCCTAAGCAGTCATTTCGTGTGAGGGGCTGTGAGGGGCTGTGAGGGGCAAGGAGGCAAGGCCAGCGGTCACTCTCCCTTCTTCTGCTGAGAGGCTGCCAGAGGCCAGGTTTCACGTAGACTTGTTCCTCATGGACACGAAGGCCTTCCTGGGCACCATTTGGTTCAGAGGATCTGGACCGACTTCTCGATAGAATCCGATAGAACAACAAGTAGATCCCGACTTCTTTGGCTTTGAGGTGTTTTGCTCACCAACCTTTCGTCCAACTCCCCTTCTCTCAAGTCTCCAAGTGGATTTGTGGGGAAGTTTTTGTTTCTTTCCAAGGCGTGTGAAGGCCGTTTCCTCGGGCATGCTCTTCGGCCCCAACGATGAGGAGCGACCGTGGGGTATGACCACCTGGGTGACGTGAAGATACGTCAAGCATTTTTAGGCAGGCTCGACTCGACATGGGAGCAAATGGGAGTCATTTTGAGAGTTGTGTTGTGTGAGTCCACCTTTTGCATGCGATGAATCTAAGATTCTTCGGGTTTTGGCCTCCAAGAGGAGGCTTGCATTTCGTGGGAGGGGGGAAACCTATGAAAGGGACCTTGCAGCCTTTTTGCGCTTTATTGCGCAGGTTTGGGGGTTTCTTTGTGCTGTCCTGCCCATTAATCACGAAAGCCAGCCGATAGGGCCGATAGGGTAGGCTGAAGAAGTTTCTTTATTTTCTACTAATAACGAAGTGAGTCTTTAGTGGGTCTCGGGGGCAGGCCGGGTAAACCATGTTAGCCTGCTGGTGTTTTTACTTTTGACAAGGAGGTTATGTTTGGTGGGTTGGTGATGCAGAAGGTGCAAGGTGAATGGTTAGTGCATCATTGCATCAGCAACCTGCTCTAAGGACACTATTTTGTTTATGTGTATTGAATGCTGGCCTTTGAAACCGTTTCGGCATCCATTATTGAATCAGAGACCGTGCAGGGAGCCGTTTCCTATGTGCTGGGCCGCTTTGCACTTTCGTTTCCCCCTTCTCAGGTAGTGTTTATTGTGTTTCCTTTGAGATGTGGGTGCCGTGGGTTCAAACATGTATGGGTTTGTATTTGTTTGTTGTAAGGTGTCCAGTCTATGTATGCAAGGGTTAATACACGCGATGATGACTTTAATAGGGCAACCGCCTTGAGGTATCATAAACCATGAAAACATGTGAGTAGCGATAGCACCTTTGAAGAGGCGATACCATCATCAGTGATTCGCAACAATGCTGTGTTAACCACAGCCGGTTTCCTTACCCAAGGATCGATAGATACCTAGCTTGAAGTAGATCAGGTTGGATGGGATCGTATTGGATGGGATAGACAATTGGGAAGATAGATGACATCCTTCCGAATTGTCTAGCTGCTCTCGGCGATGCCCCTAGCGATACCCAAGCGATACCTCAAACGATACGCGAAATCCAGTTAGGTGACCATCTGCACACCGCCAGGCTACTTCTACTACATACTACGACTGCTACTACTACTACTACTACTACTACTACTACTACTCCTCTTTGCTGCTGCTGCTCCTACTACTAATACTACGACTACTACGACGACGACGACGACGACTACTACTCCTGCAACAACAACAACTGCTACTACTACTACTACTACTGCTACTACTACTACTACTGCCACAACCACAACCACAACCACTACCACTACCACTACTACTACTACTACTCCTGCTACTACTACTACTACTACTCCTACTACCGCCACTACCACTACTACTGCTGCTGCTGCTACTACTACTACTCCTACTACTACTCCCACCAAAGGTGACAAATCAAGTGTGTGGCGACGCCACCCTTGAAGGCGATACCCATGACCTTACCACGCAGAAGGAGTTTTGACCGTCGCACATGTAGGGCTGGGATGTTCGACGTAGGCGAAGCATACCCCGAAGCTCACCCCATTGTCAAACATCCCGGCCCGGTAACGTCAAACAAATACAAACCCGTATAGTTGTTCAACGTTGTCTACTTTCTTGGGGGTGGGGGCAGGCACCAGAAACACTTTCGCAATGCCGCCTCCGCAACACCAGCGCAGACATTTCGTGCCAAGTTCTCCTCTCTTTTCTCCTTTGCTCCAAGCTCCATCTTGGATGCATATGTCAAACGTTTTGAACACATATCGGTTGATACCGATAGTCTTCAAACAGTTGCTTTCTGACTTGCGTCCTCCTACCCTCGTCCATGTGTTCTACCTGTGGCCCTGCAATCTACGACACATTGATTCTCAAGGTATCTCAAGGGGGGCTTTCTTGGTTTACTGTTACTCTCTTATATTGTTCAACCGTTTTGTGATGTCAAGGCACTTTCGACGTCTTAGATGTTGTTTTCAAGAGTGCAAATCCAAAAATTGCGGACAGCACAAATGACACAAATGCCCGAATCAAGGCAACCGGGGCGATGACAAGAGAGTGGAACATTGAAGAGGGATGGAGAGTTCTTGCCAGAAATTTTGTCATTCCGCTGTTGAAAAGATTGTTTTGTGCAAACGCGTGACTTGTTTGTACTCTGTGTGTTAGTTGGCTCCTCCTCTTCGACTTTGCAGCTGGTTTATCCTTGCTGATGCAACTCCTATTCTCAGTAAGCCTGTCTCTTGTTCAAACAGTATTTTGCTATAATATAGTATATGTCGTTGTTTCATTGTTCTCTTTGTATTTGCAATTGTGTTTTTGACTGAAGATGGCTGAGGAATTCTCAGAATCCAGTTCTGTGATGCATTTTTCCATGAGTGGATAAAACATATGAGGCAGTGGAAATTCAGCAGAGGAGAACTACAAAGTTGCGGAGAAAGAATGTCTTAGGAATTCTGAACATGTGTATCCTAGCTCGCTGGATTTGGATCCAGGCAACCTGGTCATTCAAATCCAAACTAGACCACAGATGCTTGGTTTCGGTCCTAGCTCACAGGTGGGCCTTGAAGTCTTGAAAAGGCCATCCAGTATTAATCTGGATAAATCCTGAAGGCACAGGAATTTTAAACGCTAAATCAAAAGAACCGAGTTTTCCATTGACCCGAGGAGCTGCAAAGCCCCTTGGCCGGTCGATGGGGAAGAACAAGCTCTTGGCTCATGGCACTAAACAACTGGGCGCTTTGGACCGCTTGGTTTTTTGAGCCTTGGTTTTTTAAGGGGCTGTAGCCTGCTGGTTGGCCCGGGAAGCAGGTGGATCACCGGCAAACAACCTAAGATTGGGGGCGCCTCGCGAAACATGAGCAGGTTAGACCCCCCACCCACCTTCTCAGGAGGTTGGAGCCCTAGGGTTTCATTACCTGGAAGTGGAGGACTGAAAAAGAAGGAATCATTGACGGTCGGTACAAGCAGCGGTTATGTCATCGAGTCCAGCGGTTGAACTTCAGCCCAGATTTGAGCGGTTCCTGGGCAATTATGTGTCAATTGCATTTGTTTGAGGGCGCAAACCGTAAAACGTCAGGTTTGGACCACTGAAATGTGATCCCCACGTTGACTAACCCAGTGAACGGTGAACCTTGAACTACTTGGGCCACGAAGCTGGCATGAAGCAAATATGACAATTGTCAGATGACATGACTTCGACTTCAGTGGTGACAATAGAATTTCAATACCCTACTAATCCGCACCCTGAAATGGAAAAGGCTTCAAGTCTTGAGGGTCCAGACTTTGGTATAGAGGGCCTGACCCCTGCTATGGAGGGTCCATGAATTCTTTGAACGTTTACATTGGCATCGGGCGTGCCAAGCACCGACCGGCCGACGTGCCGTTTCCGTCATCAAGCACCGCTGCGCGGTCTGCAGGAAGACCCGACCACGTGGAGCTTTTTCTTCCGTGACGAAGCGGGATTGGCGCTGTTTACATTACACCGGGACCCTCCAAAGTGCTGGTACCTGGCCCCATATGGGTGACATGGCCCCATAAAATAAGTACTTTACACCCATCTTCCGAGGTACTTTGAGACTCCAGGCATGGGTTTGCATTGCGACTATGTGGACCCCCATTATTATATATAACTATATAAGTTCCTTCTTTCAGTCAGGAGGTCTTTTGGTGGTCTCCCTATTTCTATTACAGCCCCAATATGTCGCTGTGGTTGACCCGTGGTTGTCAAGTCCCGGACAGGTCGTGGTTGTCAAGTCCCGGGCGGGGTGCCGCTTTCATGATGAGAAATGTGGACTCGTTCCAGTCCCAAGGAGGTTCGATGTGGACTGGTCACACTGTGTCACACCGAGTATTTGGGGCCCTTTTTGTGAAGGGCATTGATGTCCCATCTCACAAGTCTTGGAAGAAGGTGCATCTCAACCATGTTTAACCCTTTCTTGAAATTGCCAAGAATCAAAGGAGATGGTAAGGACGTTTGGTAGTGCCAGGACCGTTCCGAGCCAATGTGAAGAGGAAACATATAGTCGTTGAAAAATGTTGAAAACAACACTTTGATCATTGGCCCACTGTCCAAGCACATGACAACCGATTCCTCGTCTTCCTCCAAACAAACGATCATAGACCTTGTGGCTTGCAACCACATTCAACCTTCTGTCGTTGAGGCAGAGGTGTGAGGGCAGTTCAATTCTATCCACCAGCACCACCCAAAGGATGGTTTATGCATGTTTTATTACTGTTTATAGACACCCCAGTCTATGCCTTTACCACTGGGTGGTGCGTTCAGCTTTTACCACTGGGTGGTGCTGGTGTTCAGCGTTGTTCTCGACCTCACAGCCTCAAACAGACACCCATGCATATCAATCAGACAGGCCGCTCTCGAACGGACCGGACCTCTGGCACTGATCCGATCCAACATGACCTTTCCACCGGTGCATGGGGGGGGCGGTGCATTGGGGCTTGTACGATCCCGCAACAGGATGGGCGATGTCTTCTTAGTGGAATGCCGAATGCCTGACATGTTCACACGGGTTTAGGAAAGCTTTTGCGAGCCCGTATCCTTAGGGCACACAAGAAACTGCACATCCATGAGCGGCCAGCTGGTCATGTTTTGTTTTTGGGATGTTTTTTCATCCCATCGATGCTTTTGTGCACAGTAGAAATTTTCTATATGATATGTATACATATACATGTGTCCTACATTGTATAAATTAATAGGCAAGTAAAAATTAATAGGTCTACAATGGTCTACACATGTCTACACATATGAATATACCATATATGAGGGGGGCAACGAATCTACCTTTCTTGGCACTATTCTCTCTTCATTTGCTTTCATTTGGTGGATTCTCACAGGTGGTAATACCATATATATATATATATGCATCAATTACGCCTGTTATTGCTCTGAACTTCGTTCCCGGACGTTGCACGCACGTTCGTGGTGCGGGCGGGGGTGATTCTACGGGACGGGTGAACGTTTCCCCGCAAAGATTCGGCGCCGGTCTGAAGGGTAGGTTCCTTCCATATCACGCGAAGCAGCTGAAATGAACGGTGCAAGTGAGCAAGTTCCATCAAGACACATTCCGGGTGAGGCCTGTGTTGTGATGAGGTGGGAACCCCAAACCCTATTCTGAAGCATTGTAGTGAAGACTTTCGAAACAGCACGTGCAAATGTCAGAACCTTGGGCCCATCATGTCATGGGTGTCAACTCGCATACCGCCCCGTGTCAACTTGTTGGAACGTGCATTCAACTTCCAGTTGACTAAACACATTGGGTGGGTGACCCTCCTGCAGTGAATCGGTCCCATAGCTTCAGCGAAGCACGACCATGTTTGGGATGACCTTTCACTATGTGAAGGAGGGTCAACTGCACTATCAACCCACTAGGAGGGCGATGAAGGTTTGGCCCTTCACTATGCATCATATGGATATCATATGGGACCCTTCACTCGGTTTGTGCTTCCACGGCGGTTGGCTAGCCGCTAACGGCAGGCCGAGAGGCGGCCATGGTGGCGGCTTCGGTGATGGCAACGCTTTGGGTGAGGATGCGGCGCTGCAGCGAATTTCAAGCTGATTGCTGCCCCTGGGATTCGATGAGAAACCTGGAAACAGGCATACTATGGCATACTGTGCTTCAGTTCCTCCCATGTTTAATGAAGTCTCCTACGTCCGACTATGGTCGACGGCTACGTTTGTTTGGGCCGCCCATCCCATCCACTCATGGGACCGGAGGATTCGGGACGGTCGCGTAACTGGCGCTGTCCAGTTGGCGGTGCCAACGATCGTCGAAGCGGACCATGGCATGGCCTTTTACTATTGGTTGGTTGATCAATAGAGGGGAGACTCCCTTTTGAACAATGTATATATATATATGTATATATGTATATAATTGTATGTATATATATATATATGATTCATGGTGGTATATGCAATTTTTCCCAGGACTCCATTGAAGCAGACCCCCCTTCCAGCACCCAAGCTGTTGAAGAGAATTTGTTCCCCCGAAGCAGAACCAGAAACGACTCAATTCCCAAACTGATTTAATGCCAGGACCGCGCTGGGAGTTCGCCCGGTATCAAGACGACCCATGGATGGGTGCTGGAGATGATGCGTGGATTCTTTCCACCCGCCAAGTGCAATTGCAGTCTATAGAGCCGCCCTGTGAAGGAAAACATGGTTTCTTCATTTTTTGCCCAACGTTTTGGAATGGAATCGAAGGGTTTTGCCCAAAGAGTCTCGGGGAGTTGCTCAAAGAGTCTCGGAAACACATTGTTCCGCAGAACCCAGGCCATCCATGCATGGAATACACATGGATGGGTCATAAATGGTGTAAATGTATCTATATAAACTGATATATAGGAAATTCAACAATATTTTTTGTGTATGATATTATACATGCAACATAAACGTTTTAATATGGGGTAAATGGATGGTCAGGGGAAGGACCAGGTATGGAATATGTACGAACATTGGGTTGGTTGAAATGGTGTGAATGTAGGGAAATATTCCAGTCGAATGGGGTGTTTGGGATGGCTGGCTTGATTGTGGATTCTTCGTTTCGAGGCTTGGCCATTGCAAGTTGCACCTCAGTCTATACTACCGGCACCGGTGCAGCCGGTGCTGGGGAGGGTGGTCGGCCGGATGGACTGGTTCCAGGGGTCAATTGGTAAGGTGTATGGAGTGTTTGGGAAGTATGAGGCTGCAGCCCTAAGGGCTGCCCGACGACCGTATGGTCTACCAGAGCATGAGACCTTCGGGACAGGACGGTCTTGGAACCTGAAATTGGGAACTGAATAATCGACTGTTCCCTGGATGAGGATGGTAATGTCGACATCCCCCCTAGCAAACAAGAATGGGAGTTTGTGTGAGATGAGTTCCCCCAAAGCAATTCCGATTTTGTGATGAGGTTGTAATTGAAGAAAACGGATGTGACAACAACATATTTGTTTGTCTTTCAAAGGCCAGAAAATGAAGGGCATCAGCGGTTCAGTGTTGATGCATTGCAGCCGGAGATGATGATTTTTCCGAACCTCTTAGAATCATATAATTCAATTCGGGGAACCCACGTACCCTCTTGAAAAAAGGGTTTGTCCGCCAAACAGATGTCATTTCAAAAAGGCCTTTTGATCAAAGAACTCAGCGCAATGAGGGGTGGTGATTGTTTTGAAACCAAAGGGTAGAAAAGCAATTGGATAACAACACTTCTGACAGAGAAAACAACCTGTTTGTTATTACAATAAGGAGATGATCTAGAATATTCGTGCAAAAGCTATTAGGTCGTTAAATTCCGTCCCACTTTGTTGGATGGAACGGTGCCAGCGGCCTTCCGCAAAAGAGATGCTTTCAACGACCCAAAGCCTTTAAGAGGTGATGGAGAACATGACTCAAGCCAAACGAAAGGACATATAAATAACATATAAGTACGATTTTATATTGTGATTGTTGTTTTTCCTAGTGGTGAATATAACAATGCCCGCCTAACAATGCCCCCAGTCATCCCCAATCCAACTTTGTGTTTTCACCCGTTCGGCACCAAGTGTTTCGTTTTGTTTAATGTCTTTTAAAGGGGCGAACGGGTGCGAGAATGCTGAATCACATGTTTTGCTAGGCCCTCTGGAGGTCCCCGAATAGACACAGTATAAACGAGCCCCAATACATGTTTAGTGGAAATTTATTTGTTTATCTACTTGGGGGTCTATTTATACTTAGGTGAGCTGAGTAAATCAGAAAGAGTTGGTGAAATATGATCACTACGTTTTGGAAAGCCTTTAATGTCCATCATGATCCATTTCAGGCCCTGGCCATAGGATATATATACCTAACTCTTGCTTTGAATGTCAGGTTTTGTTGCTTCCCTGGAGAAGTCTGGTAAACAAGTCCATGCCAGCCATGGGTAGTTACAGACACCATGCGGGTCAGACTTCATGAGGGGTCCTCCGATCACCGTCGCTTCGACCGAACGGCCGCTCAGGCCCACCGTTGGCCTTGATGATGCAGAAGTCCGTCTACCTTTGTGAAGATCATCAGGCCGATTGGCCCAGACATTTTTCGCGAGCTCCGCACGCGTGGTAGGTGCGGTTCTGGCGCGGCGGAGTGCACACTCCGTTGGGAACCCTCCGTGAAACGCACGTCTTAAAGTGGTGGGACCCTCTCGGTGCGGGGCGCATAGAAGCAACCAGTTATTTTGCTATCAGGTTGTATGTGCTATCGGTCATTAGCTCTATTTGTGTCCACAGGACTTGCTTGACGGGTCTGCTTGGGGCTCTTCCCGCGAATCCCGTGCACTCAGCGCGCAGAGGCTTGGAGACCCAAATCCGTGCGCTGAAAACCGCTCACTCGAGGGTTCAGCAAGCAAGCGATCCCAAAACCGCCACCAAAATTGACTGGTGAGACGGACTCGTAGGGTATGAAGGACGTTTCGCCCACCCACTATAGATTCCTTTGGATCCAGCTACCCTCATTCCTTGCAAGAGCGTTTCATTGTAAAGCACTCCCAGCACCCTTGATCAGTTCTGCAATGCATCGGATGCATCACTATGCTTCGAACCAGGTGTCAATCCCAAAAATCCAGGAACAGCTGGTTCTTCAATCTCCTCTTAATTGTTAATTCGTCCATTTTAGACATGATGGTTTACATTGTAAAGCAGGCATTCGTTTCAGATATATTATAGTATATTAATTGTTTTTCCTTGGAGTCCTTTGCTTCTTTTGGCCTCCACTCGTCTAACCTCGCATTTCTGCGCCGCTGACGGTTCCGGCCGTCCGGTCTCCGCTGGCCGTCCGGACGTCGTGCGGGACGCAGTTGAGGACCCGAAGCTACACACTAGCTACATTCTATGTGAGTCTGCGAGCTCCTTCGAATATTTCTCTGGGTGTTGTGTGACTGGATCCCTCATCGCGACCCTGGCGCTGGTGCAAGCTGGTTGCTATCCAAGTTGTTGCAGCTTTTGCATGAATCCGGAGAGCGGAGAGGAACGGGGAACGGGCAACCAGGTGATGGATGTATCATGATGTATCACATCTGAGGATTGCACCCAGGTCCGCGAGATGCAGTTGAAAGCCCATTGGGTCCGTTTGAAGTCCCGTTTGAAATTCGACCTCTCCCAAGTCCCAAGTGGTTCCTAGTTGTGATGGAAGCTTGGAAAGTCATGACACCCCTGCTTGTCAAGGAAGCAACCCCAATGCTCCCAGCGGGGCCCTTCCTTTAGACAACCAGTGGTCCCGGCGTCGAAGTTACATCACAACGATGGGCGAACACTTCAGCAGAAAATTGTTTTCTAGGTGATGGTCTCGGATATTTATATTTTCAACCCTTACCTGGGGATGATTGGACCCTCTGACAAACATTTTAAAGTGGGTTGAAAACACCAACCAGTCTTGATATGGTTTAGACCATGAGTTTCAAAGATCGGCAGTTTGGTGTTTTGATTAACTATTACTATATTTTTTATTCTGAGCATTCTGTGCATGAAGAACTTCGGTGTTCCATTCGTGAATTTTGCTCCCAGACTTTCTTAAGGAGTCTCTTGACCAGTCGCTCCAATCATGGCGAACCCTCTGGCTCATGGCGGGTCAATGGGGTCAGGATCTTCGGATGTAGCATGCTCTTATGTAGACTGTTTGGGTTCAGGTTGCTGCCAAAATTGTCGAGCCCATTTGGGGGGTTCTTCTTTTCAAGATCTACACGCAGAACAAGGATATTCAGCACATGCAGCGTAAACGGGCAAACCTTCTTTGCTGCTCCCGCAACATGCAAATGAACGTCTCCAGGTCTCCAGGTCCTGGTTGTTATGCGACCTGCCACGTGTAAGGCGTCTTTCCTTCGCTGCGACGCCGGCGTTTCGGTGTCCGATGTGTCCCTTCAGGTCTCTTCTCCACCGCTGCCCTGTCCATGGCCACAGTTTGGATGCTGCGCCATGCGGAGACGGTGTTCCGCGGCCAAGGAATCGCGCGCTTTCACTTCGAGCTCAGAGACTTGACGTGAACTTTGCGCGGCGAGCGAGCTGACATTCGGATGCTTTTCGTTCGTCGAAGTTACCCTGCTGAAGATGGAGCTTGAGATAGGCAGGAGGGTTGGTCCACACACTCTATAGGGTAAAAATATATGTGGATGGATCAAAACCTGTAGCCCTGGCCTGGCCCACCATGTAGCAGAAGACCTTCTAGGTAGGTCTGCCAAGGTGTGCCGGTGCCGTGACCCACGTCGAACTACTCCAGTCCCATGGTGTCCTGGTGTCTTCTGAAAAAGATGGAGCTTGCAAAGCTCTAGGGGTTTCAATGTTCATTCATGCAGTGCAAAGAGCGTTTGGATGTGAACAGGGTCTGTTGCTAGCAGGGTTGGAACTTGGCAGTAGCTCACATGAGTGCTGGTCATTTCCACCCCCCTCTCAAGTTTCGACCACCCAAAATTCCTATCGAAACATATGGAAACATGAAAGCACCCTCACAAGGCGTTGGAAGGCGATGCCTCCAAAAATAGGGCACGCCCCAAGTTTAGCTATTGCCCCCTGTAAAGTCCAAGACTGCTTCAAGAGAATCTCAACAGGCGACTCAGAACAAATGAAGTTTCACCAAAACGTCCTGGAAAAGAAAAACACACCTCAGGTCCCTACTCTAAGCCTCTAAACTGGTGACTCTAAACCTCAGGTCCAACCAACCTCAGGTCCCCTGCATATCTTGCTCATCAACTGGGCCATTGTGATCAGCGCCTCCATCGACTTCTGGGCGCGTTTACATGCCGTCCGCCGGGGGATCGAACAGAGCAGCGACTGGGCGAGGTGAAAGGTGACTGTCATGGACCTCGAAGGGTGGAAAGTGGGGGGCATGAAGATGTTGGAGTACAAGCTCGGAGAAGTTATATACAAGATGTAGCCGAAAGATGTAGTAGTTCAGAGGGAGGGAGGGGGGGAGGGAGGGAGGGGAATACAAGAAGAGTGTGGGTGGGCAAAGGTCGCTTCAAAAAAGGAGCGGTGTTATCTTTCGATGAGACACCTTAAGTCCATGTGGAGCGGTCTCATCATTCGTTCATGATTGAATTGAACATGCGGCACATGCGCGTCAGTTTTGATATGTTCTATTTTAAGTCAAACAGCCAGATATCTGAGGTTGCACCTTCGAATCTGAATGCAGTACTCCGTCCTGAGCGAGGTTAATGAGTGAGGCTTTGGATCCTCATAAGGAACAAACCTTTTGGTTTTGGGGTTGTATGTCAGATATACAGCGGCGTCTACCTCCAACCCACCGAAACCGGAAAATGTGTCTTACTGCCTTTGCACCCAAGGGATGATTCTTAGCAAAGTTCCATTTGGAACAGTGGAGTAACGATAATCATAGTATTACTATTAATAAATTGTGTGCAATTAATATATACAGTATGTTGGGCCGTCCTGGGTGGGAGGACATGTTGAGCCATCTTCACCATCTAGTATTCTCAACATACATCCATTTGCTCGCACCATCATGTGTCCCAGGGCAGAACGCTGAACGCTCCGCGACCTTTCTCAGCATGTCACCTGGATCCAGAACTAGTGGTCCGGATTTTGCGAACCGTCGCTGTTTGGGGGCGCAAGGTGGTCGCTGTTCTTTTTTACACGGGGTGTTCCACTCCCATGCTTGTTTCAGTGAGTCTAGTGCGATCGAACCTTTTGTCCATGTGCTTAATAGGATCTGGAAACATTTTGGAAAAACAACACTGCATGAATTTGCCTTGTAGTAATGAGCAAGTCTCCGAATGACATAGGCAAGAATGGGTCTTGTAATGTGCTGTGACAGAAGAGCATGGCTAAAATAGGCGACGCTCTATAGATCGAATACACCCAAGATCTTCAAAGGTATACCGTAGGGGTAGGCGTATCCGTGAATTGCATAGAATGTCAATTGATCGTGAGACTGTCACGCATAGACTGCGTTCCCCAAAAAGCCAAGACTTGTTGTAATAGATCGTTAGTCTAAGTGCATCGACCAAGGCTTGTGCCTAGCGAAGAGCAACAAGATGTCACGAGTGGAAGCAGACACTGTATGACCAATATTTTCATAATAGCAAGAACGGTCAACATATAAACTCCCGAAAACTAACATGGACCCTGAGAATGGCACCCTGAAAGACCGTTTTCCTCTACAAACCAGTGACCAGTGGTTTTCAGGTTCCGTGTTAGTTTTCAGTGGGGTTTAGATGTTGGTTTGCAGACCAGACGTGAACAGTCCTTACATCCATAGGCCCCAGATCCAAGAAGGGGCCCATTTGTCTCTTCCCTGTGGCAACCCAAGTCAGTGCGGGTGCTCAGGGTCTCCCTATATAGTTCCCTGTGGCATCGGCTGTGGAAAGAGTCCTCACGATACAGCAATCATCCCATCCCACCGATTGAGAAAGCATTGCCTTTGGGAAGGCCTGTTGTCGAAACTATTTCATCACTTAGACTCTTGAGAGCTTTCGAGGACGAAGTATTTAACCACATAAGACTGGGCGGAACATAAGACCTGGATGCCAAGCTGAATCGTCAGAGTTCGAAGGTATCTTCTAGGTAACACCTTCAATGCTTATTATATATATATATTATATACACCCTAGTCTTCAAATGCCAAGTTTAACTTAGCACTACGCAAATGCT
>CAXAMN010015335.1:989104-1020086 GCA_963970005.1 Durusdinium trenchii | reverse complement strand
GCCAAGACTCAGTCATGATCTGGCAAGCTTCTATGCACGCGATCGCTTTCTCTCGCTTCAGCCACATGCCCTTCCCCATCGTGGTGAAATACTTGTTGATATTGATCAAGGTGAAGTGAAGAAGGTGAAGTACATCCGGAGGTGCTTTCTCAGCGCACTGCAAGCAGAGAACATGACTCCTCCAAGACTGACAACTTCAAATATAATGGTTAAGCTATGGGCATGGTTCTCATAGAGCACACCATCGTCCAAGAAATCCAACAACCACTTGCTCAAAGCAGTGGTGTCATGAGCTTTTCCACATGGCCCCGGCCAGGAATTCAGCCTTGCAGAGAGGTAGAAACAGCGTGTACGAAAAGCTTCCAGCATGAACATGCAAACCTACACAGCTGCAACCAGAAACGATTCCATCTTGAAAGTCTTCAGCTGGAATGATGTGAAAGTCGTAGTGGTCTTTGTGCGAACCCGCCATGCAGTGAAACATTCAAAGGCAGCATCAAGGCCGTCTTGGATAGTCGAACCACCAAACAGGAACCATCTGCATGCTGTGAGAACCTGAGCAAGGCAGGCCCACCGTCCAAATAGAACCATAAGTCAAACATGTTGCTAAAACACTCAACATTTGTGCGTGTAAGAAGCAACACATGAAGACATAAATTCACGTCCATACCCATGGTGCCACACATGCATTTGATCAGGGCAAGCCATGCATTCATGCCCTCCAGGCAAGGTATGGAGGCTCACAAAGCCCTTGACAGCTCGTGTTTGAAGTCGTTCTTGCTTCCATTGGGCATTCCGCTTCATGTTCCACCAGTCCTGAGTCTTGAGCTGGCATGCTTCATATTAAACAATCAGAAGACAGCAAAAAACATTAACATGTCAAGCGTCACAGCTTGAACAGAAGTGGCAGATCCTTTGGCTTGCAAAGCCAGATGACAGCTTGTGTATTTTTCCTCAAAAATCACACACCTGCAAAGCTGACACAGCAAGAAGCCAGCTCATCCAGGCCACTGAGGAATGGCCAATCACCTTTCACTCCAGTCAATACAAAATATACTCTTCGGGTGGTGCCATCTGGCATCAATACCTATAGCTGAAGCTATTGCACTCAAGGCAGATGCGCAAATCACACAGCTACAAAGATAGCCACTTTTAACAACATATATGAGCTTAGATTCCTCAAGGCCTTTCTCATACATCTCTTGCAAGTCTGAGACCATCTCCATTTGCAAGAGGTCACAAGTTGCATCTGATGCATATGACTCTGCAGGCACACAAGTGTACAGGAAACGGCTGTTGTAGCTGTGGGAGGTGGCATGCAACATTGGCTGGATGCTATAGACCATGATTGCTCGCTTTAATTTACCTCTCCCTTCATCCCCGTGAATTGCCAGCGGAATGCAGAGGTCTAGAGTATCTGCTTTATCATGGGCCACTGGATGCTCGAACGCTTTGGTCCTTGGTGTATCTCTGCCAGAATCTTCTGAGGTCTTCTCTCCAGGCAGATTCATCAGCCAACAGATGGCCATTCAGCAAGGGCTGCCCCCCTGTCTTGGAAAATATCAATTTTGCCCATGATGAGAACAGAAGGCATGGCCACGGAGACTGGATCAGGCGTCCATGGAAAAGAACTGGAACTTCCACAACTTTGATGCAGACATTCAATGTCAGGCCAAATCGAAAAATAAGGCGATGCAGGTTGCGAGCCCAATGGTTTCTATGGGTCCAAGATTTCATTCGTGACAGGAGAGTGCTTTTACCTTACATCAGTCTGAACTGCTCACACCAATGTCCCACACCCATTAGTGAATGAAAGCTGGTCCAATCCTGAGGGCACTGCCACCCCAAGGTGTAAGCATCCTATCAAAGAGCTGGCCCATAGATACAACATGCCTTGCTGTATCAGCCTCAGCACGTGTGCACAGACCTGCAGTCAGGAAAAGCAACTCCAAACTTTGACTTTCCATACATGACCATGAAGGCAAGAAACACCTGTGTCAAAACCCTCTGTCATAGCATCAAGCAAGATAGTGTCCAGCTCTCTCATTTGTTTTTGGCGCTGATTAACTTCAGCTAGGTCTATTCCTGCAGCTGCTCACCAGCAACATATGATGGATGCCCCGCACAACCCCAAACATGCATGCAAGAATCGGCTCTCTTCATTGGTTCTCTTTCTTTTGGCAGGCCTGGACGGTGATGGGTCATATCCTGCCGACATACAAAAAACAATGCAGAAACATAACATGCAAAACACAATGTTTGCCCTGCTGTCATCCAACCTCTTGGAGGATCAATCATGCCTCCAGCATTCTACCAAACATAGTGCAATGAACAAGCAAAAGCAACGATAGCAATGCATGCACCATGGCAATCTCAAGAAATAGTTGTAAGTGGCGCCAAGACCTTTTTCAACTGTATGGCCACTTTGTAGTGTGCCGGAGGTCTGTTCTATCAGGCCACGGACCAAAATCACCTCAGCAAAAACATTAGTTGAAAGTTTACTTGATCATGCTTCATTGAAAATAGCCGCCCTGAGAGCCAACTCCCAGCTCTGCTTTGCGTCAAGCATGTCACTTCTTCTTCTTTGTCCTTGCGCCACGATACTACCAAGTTGGAAAACTCAAGTGTGCACAGTTTTCTTGTATGCAGCCCAGAAGCTTTGGTTTGCTTGCTTCTGATTCAGCGCATGAATCATCTTCTTCTTCATCCAACGAGCCTTCTTCTTTGACTGGTTCCTGTTTCACTTCCTTTGCTTTGCGTTTCTTGGAGCTTTTTTTCTCCTTCTTTTCAGATTTTGTGTCTGATTTCTTGCTTTTGCGTTTTGCTGCTTTGGCAGCCTTTTCCTCAGCAGTCTCTGGTGGCTTCCATGACCTAGCAGTCAAGAAACCACCAAGATGTCTACCAAAACTGGTTTGCACACTGTAAAGGCTGAGGATGTCACTTTGCCCGCACCAAGAAGACATTCATTTGACAGTCTTGCTTGGTGATATCAATGAAAAGTTTCACCAGCTTATCCTTGTTCTCCCTGCAGCATACACGGTTCAAGCTGAAATGCGCTTTCACGCAAACTATCATGCATGCAAGGGGTCATGCCTGGTTGGAGCTTCAGCAATCGCAGCAGCCTGAAGATCAATGAGGTCTTTGTGGTAGCCCTGCATATTCTTGAGCGGTTCAGCCATGCCGTGAGAGTACCTTGTAGTTTCTCTGAGGTCAAATCACTGCGCAAAAAGAAAACAAAGAACTGGTCAATTTTAAATCAGGCTTGCACTCTGCTGCTCGCTTGCAAGTCGGGCATTCATCCAGCTTTTCCTGCAAGACTGGTCGCAGACTGGAACCTGACAAGTGCAGTTGAAAAGCTGCAGAAGCACCTTGATTTGCATCGCGTTGTCCAGCTTGCGGCCCAAGACAAGCAGGACAGTAGCCAACACAGCATAAGGATTGGTAGTTTGCGACACAGAAGGGAAAGCAAGTTTCTCTGCTGGGCCCTTTGTCCTGGCCAGATCACAAGCATGTAGAAACATGACAACATCTATGATCACAACAAAATACACAAATGTAAACACAGCCTCACTCATCCAGATAAGGTTCGATTGCTGAGGCTGCTCAGGAGTCTGCTTCGTCCCCTCCTTTTTTCCACCATCCCCATCCAGAATGCTGCGAGAACTGTCATGCAAAGTGGCTGTGCTTGACTACGTCATTCTGGTGCCAGACTCATTGAAGCGGCGGCGGAATCTATTAACATCAATAGTGATCATCTCAGCCCCATGCACAGTTGACTTGAACCATTTACCGTTTTGCTTTGCCCAGTTCCAAGCAAACTTGATCATATCCCTCAGGGGAGCCACACACCACAACATAAGTTTTGCAAATGCACATTGAAAACACTGCAGATTGCATCCTTGCACATTGACATGTGACTCAGACCCCAACTCATCCCAAAAGTATTGCTTCCTCAGCATTCTCTGGGTGACATCAGTCTCCACCTCCTCATCTTGCATCCGGTTCTCATGCCATTTTTTCACCTTCATCTCAACCATTTCAAAGTTTCCATCCGCATCTCGGAAGATCTTTTTCAATTCCTCTCCTCAAATATGAGGCCGCCACAGCATGACTGCTTGACAAACAATCATGAAGCTATTGTTTAACACAGCGCGTACCAACGCATGCATGCAAGCAACGATGCGAATCTCCACCCTCCCACATCTTCCGCACTTCTTCGGAACTTCGCTTCACATTTTTGCAATACCTGTTGAGCCTGCAAATTATGAAGCTAACTACCCACATCTATTATGCAGCATGCGTCTATATCACATGTTTCATTTATGTTAGCAGCCTGTGGTCTGCAGCATCCCAACCCTTTTTCTGTGGGGGAGCTGTCCTGAAGGTCATTCAACAAACACAGCAGCAAAGCTGGGATTCTGCACTCTCAGGGCAGAACTCAGCCACAAGCATTTCCCCACGCTGAGTCGCCTCAAGCTGCGTCTCCTGTCAAGTACACAAACCATGCAAGTCTCAGTTTGCCTCTAAAGCACTTTCGCCTCAAGCAATCATGCATGCACATGTGCAGAAGGTTCCATGAATGCAAGAAGCAGCTTCCAAGACACATGCATGAATGCATGCAACTTACAGCATTGCCTCACTTGGTGGGTCATTTCCTGGAGCGCTTTTTGGCCTGACCAAAAGCAGCCCAAAAAAAGAGTACATATACCCCTCCCCCTCCCTCCCCACCTCTCCAATGATGTGTCTCCGAATTCAGTGCCAGAAGACTGGCTGATCTTCTGTTCCAACTCCGCCTGTTTGGCTTCCAGCAGCTCTTTGTTCTTTTTGGCAGCCTTGTAAGAACTCTGCGCATCTTGGAAGCGTTTCTCCAGCTTCTCAATCTCCTGGCGTCGCGCAGCGTTTGCAGCATCAATTGCCGCAGTCTCTGCAGCAGACAGGTCAGAAGCTGTTTCTTTCTGCAAATCCCTGAGCTTCAAGATAGCTGTCGCTTCTTCACTCGAAATGTTCAGTGCATTCATCAGCTTCGTGACTTGTTCCATTTCTGATGATATCTCTCGCATTGACCCATCCTTTGCAATCTGAAGGATTAACTCCGCAGCATTTTGTGTCTTCTGGGCAGCAGCTTCCTTGGCATTCCTTTCTTTTGCTTCCTGCTGCTTCTGTTCTTCTGCTTCATTGGCCCTCTTGGCATTCTCTTGCTCCTGCAGCTTCATCATCTGTTCAGCCGCTTCACGTTCATTTTGTTTCTTGGCCTCTTCTTCTTGCCTCTTCTGTTCTTCTTCCTCTTTTTCTTTCCTCTTTTGTTCCTCAGCTTCTCTGGTCTTCTTGGCGGTCTCTTCTTCTTGACGCTTCTTTTCCTCAGCTTCTTTGGCCCTCTTGGCATTCTCTAGCATTATCACCTTCAACCTCTCTTCAGCAGCTTCACGTTCTCTCTTGTCCTCTTCTTCTTTCCTCTTCTGTTCCTCAGCTTCTTGACGCTTTCTTTCCTCTGCTGCTTTAGCCTGCTTGTCATTCTCTTGCTCTTGCAGCCTCTGCCTCTCTTCAGCAGCGTCTCGTTGTTTTTGGGCCTCTTTTTCTTGCATCATTTGTGCTTCTTCTTTCTTCTTTTTTTCATCATCTTCTTTGGCCTTCTGGGCAATCTCCTGCTCTTGTTGCCTCTTTCTTTCTTCCGCTGCCTGTAGTTGCTTCTGTGCTTTCTCATTTTGCTGAGCCCTCAACTTTGCAGCTTCCTCTTCTTTCCCCCTCTCTTCTTGAATCAGCTGCTCCAACTTCTCCTGAGGTGGGACAAACAGGACTGTAGAAACAATCTGTATATGATCATGCAAATAGCAAAGCAAGCCTTGCCTCACTGTCTTTCCTGTTCATCTCATCCACCTGCCTTTTCAAGTCTTCCTCTGCTTCGCGGAACTCACGCTCCTTCATTTCAGTCTCCTTCTCGATAGCCTCAAGGGCCTTCTTATTGCGCTTCAGTACCTCTGCTTCGACTTCCATGCTGGGGTAGTGCGCTGCCATCAGTGATGGATCTGGGAGTGTATCCATTTCCTGGGACACTAAACCACAGCAGATCATACAATATCATATGAATGTGCCAATTTATGAGGCCAAGCTTCCGCCAAAATTCGAGCAGCCGAAGCATCAGCAAGGCTTTGAGAAGGTACACCGGGAGCATGCTGGCCAAAGTTGTTGGCAAAATGCCACTGGCCTGCAAAACACACAAGGCAAGAGCACACCAACATGCAAAAACATGAATGCAATACAAGACACGAATGCAATCCAAGACATGAATGCAATACAAGACATGAATGCAGCATCTCAAACCATGAATGCATTACTCAAGGCGTGAATGCACAAGACATGGATGAGCAATCTCGACAAAGGAAGCCACATTCAAGAATGCATGCATGCAACAATACTACATGCACTTAGGCGCAAAAAGCAGTCACCTCCTCCGGTAGTTGGAGCTGCTTGCGCAGGTTGTCCCGCACCATCAGCCACCATGGTTTGCAATTTTGCAATGTTGGCCATCTTTTCCTCCAATGCATGCACCAAACCATGCCTTTACACAGCTATAATTTCCAGGCCTTGATCAAGTCATCAAGCGAGCCATCAGACTTTCCGGTATTCATTCTTAGAATACGCAACCCTAGATCCAAGGATTCCTTGGACATGTCCCAAAACCCTAATGTAAGCCATCAAAATGCTGGCAGTCTGAAGTCGACCTCGAGCACTTTTTGAGTTTGCGCTCGTTTGCGGATATTTGCGCTCGAGTTGCGGATTTTTGCGCTCGAGTTGCGGGTTGGGTTTTGCAATTCGATGCGCAAAAACCCACAACTCGAGCACAAAACCAAAACCCATGATGAGTTCTAACATGTTCTAACGAGTTCTAACAGCTCTAATGTGTTCTAACGCTTGTTTGCTCTAACATTATATATGCCCAATCTCACGCATGCACCCAGCTTGCGACTTTTCAGCTCCAACACACTCAGCTGTAGCCCCTAGCAAGCATCAAATTATAAGCAGCAACAAGGTCCGGGCTTGCAGGCCCAGCTTGCTCAAATTCTTGAGCAAAGCTTTCCATGCACTCAAGCCACGAATTTGGAATTAGAGTAGCCGTGCTGGTGTACAATGCATGGAACACTGAATACAAGTTTGCATCACACCACGTGTCATCTAATTTCATGTTTTGAAACAACTCTCTGTCTGTGAGCCCGGCATCCTGAACAGTTTTGGTCCTGCACTGATATGCAAGCTAGTGAAAGCAAGTCTGACCTATTTGTCCTCAAGGTAGTGATAGGAGCCACAGGGTGCTCTGCCCATAAGCGGAAAAGGTGAATACCAAATTGGGCCGGGTACTCCCTGAGCAAGACAAAAGCTCACGCAAGCTATGCGTGCACTCCACAGACCACTTGGACACCTCCAAGTACAAGCTCCAGGCTGTGTCTTCTTCAGATCTTTTGTCCCAGACCAAGACTTTCCCTTACGACCTTGGAATGGTTGTGCATATACGTTATAATTCCAAATGTTGGGCTCACAACTAGGCAGAAGACGTGTAGTCTTGAGTTGTGTTTTCCTTTGCTTCTCTGCACGGCAAAGTCGGCCAAGGTCCAACCCAGTAGAGCCTTCCCAGCTGGAGCGGATCTGTAATCTCTTCGGGCTAGGACATCCATAGTGCATCAGCCACAAAAATGATTTGTGGACCTGAGGAAAGTCCAAGCAAAGCAGCAGCCTTGAATTACACATGCATGCATGAAGAAAAAGGTTTCATGCTTTGACAAGTGGCCCAACATACTTTGTTCTCTAACCATTGCCACCTTGCAGTGTCATACAGCAAGCTTTGCCCTGGCTGCTCGCAGATGAAGAAGGCGTGGACAGAGGTGATCAAAAGACAGATGAGAACAAGCCTCGCGCTAACCAATTCAAAGGCTAGCAAAAGAAGTAGCCAGCACAGACACCAGAAAAATCTAGATCAAACACCTTTGGGCATTGAGAGCCTTGAAGCCATAATGTTACCTGCATTAACAAATGGCCGCCCAATGCCACTGATATTGATATAGGATCTCCAGGAAGAACCTCTAGCTGGAATTCCCCAGCTTCGGCAGTCTGGTGCTAGCAGTCCCAGGGCACCAGGTTTGAGCTGCAAAGCTCCAAAGCATGCGACCCTGAACAGCAAACATCACAATGGCCACTAACTAAAACTTGCATTCGCACACATACAAGTTGTCTGAGCATCAAGCACAAATCCGCTGTTGGACAAAAAGTCCATCGAGTTGGGTTTTCCAGCTGCAATCCCAATATCAATATCAAAGGCGCCTACACTGCATCCATTCTTCTTCCTGGCAGGGCTTGGAATAGTAAATTAAATTGTAAAGTACGTGGAACCACACTGAGACATGCAAACATATCCCCACCATACACGTGCAGTGTTCGCAGCTCCACAGAAGACTTCCAGAAAGTCCAGAGCTGGACTGTTCCAATTGAAGTGACTGTTCCACTGCATCAATAGGACCTGTCAAGCCACAAGGGCATGAACAAAAACACTATATCACCAGCTGAGGCCACAACAATAGCAATCATGGCCTGAGCATCAGCGTACAACTGCTACAATGGAGCCTTCAACATCACTCCCAAGCCAGGCCTTGGGTACTTGAGATTGGGCAAGCATTCTCACCATCGATCCACGTTCAAAGAAAGGCATCTTTACACGCGACCCAAATCTCAAGCAGGCTGCGGGCTGAGAGCCACCCGCATAATCAGCCATATATTGTCAGTTTGTTCTTTTCAATCATGCATGCAATACCACTTGCATTCACTGTATGCAAGCTGGCAAGGGCAACAAAACGCAAGCGTTCAAGTGACATGCCTTCCATCATCGCTTCAACTGCCCACATTTGGTACCTGCTCACATCAGTCACAACAAACAGCCAAGAAAGCAGCAAGCACACACACATGTAAACAAGGGGTGCATGAAAGGCTACAGGGCTACCTACAAACGCAAGCTGATTTGTTTTGTGGCTGCCATGCAGGCTGCAATCGCTTGGTCCTCGCTCAGTTGTTTAGCTGTCCAGCACGCAGCCTGCAATAGTTTGACCCAAGTGCCCTGTAAAGTTCACTTGTGGGGCCCCTGGCCTTGCTCATGGATTTGAAAATGGCTCTGCTCTTGCCTTGGGAAGCATATACAAACACAGCGCAAGAAAGATGAACTTGCTGAGTAGCATGCCTTTCCACGAACAGCAACCCTTATTGGAGGACTAGAGCCCTTTGGCCGCACCTCCTTGTTGACAAGGGAGCCAGCCATGTCTCATTTCAATTGATGAACATATGGTCTCCTGCTCCAGGACATCTGTTGTTGGCGTCTTAGTCATGGGTCCTGCCTCAACAAAGATGCCAATCAGACAATTGCAACAAACCTGACCAATCTCACGCATGCATGCAAATTCAAAGCTGATGCATGAGTTTAGTCCAGAACCTCACCATAGCCACATTGGTTTCCCTCCTCAGCCTGTTTGCTTTGCTTTGATTTGATACTGTAATAAGAGAAAGAAGAAACATTAGTTCAGGCCTTTGCTGCCATTTCTGCTTGACAAGGTGATCGCTGCGGTGGTGGTGGAGGGCGAGGGAGGGGCTGGAAAACCAAAGCTTTTGGCGATGGAGGGGAAGGAGGCCACCATGGCTCTGGAAGTCTGTCAGGTTTGCTTGGAGGCGGTGGAGGGGTCCTTGCTGGTGGTACTGGTGGGGGCACTGGTGGGGGCACTGGCACTTGACAAGGCTTGGGGTGGCTTCGCATATCAGGCAAGGGTGTGTCCTTTGCTCCAGGTGCCATTGGTGTTTGCGATGCTCCTTGGGCTTGTGGACAGTGGTTGGATGGGCTTGCCTTCTTTGAGGGGTAGTCTTTCAGTAGGTTTGGCTGATCCTTCTCTCGCAGTGGTGCAGATTCAGGTTTTACTTTGGGGTCACGGCCTAAGGGTGCAGATTGCTCTTGCCTCGTAGGCGAATTAGCTGCCAACCTGGCAAAACAAAAATGTTCAAAGCACTGTATATGAATTGAATCTGCAAATGAATGCAACTGCAAGCACATTAAAATGCAAAGCATGCTTGCATGCATGAGTCCAAAGCACATGCATCATGCATGCAGCCAACCTATGCGTGCAAAGAACAATGACAACCATAATGCAAACAAAGAACAGGTTCATGGATGCAACAAGAAGATTGATATAGCCTCGAGCGAATCTGGGAAGCACTTGCGCTTATTTCATCATACTCGTTCTTGAGCACATCCTCAAATAGTACCATTCATTTGAAACCAACAGTTCTTAAAGGACCCCAGTCCTTAGCATGAACTGCTAAAATCAAGACTGCCTGTAGAACTTCTTTGTCCTTCAGATCGAATCAAAAAAACTATGACATGCACAGTATAGCCCACAAGCAGTGACACATCCACTCCTTACCAATTCTCTGGATCACATCATTTGACACCTCCAAGACAATCCAGTCAGCATGTGGCACAACAAAGTTCAGCAAATACAAGGCTAAAGAGGCCTGGGCCGCCATCAGAACTTGCTGCCAGTATGGAAAGATGGACTCTTCATCCTTCACCACATAAGAAAGGCAGAAATGATAGCGCGCACAGCTACTGCTTAAGGACCACACATAGTCCTCTTCACGGTGTCGCTTTTGACCATGCGCCTGCACAAACAATTCCCCACACACTTGTTCAACAGCACCCTTTGTGCATTGCATACTTGATTGCGCCTCCTCCATCTGTTGAGGTGGTGTGGCCATGTTTGAGCCACTACACTGCAAAGCATGCAAGAATTCAGACGCAAGCAGTCTGGGCAGCCAGAAAAAGGTAACAGACCTGCAAGAGAGAAAAAACAGGGGCACTAGGATCGTCACTTCAGCATGAAGACCATCCAGCTAAGATGAAGCGTCCATAAACCTGCCAGGTTGAGCCATCATAAGGTGAATGCTACAAAGCCATGGTGCCACTCAGGCTTGAGCCATGAATGCGAAAGCAGTTGAGGCCAAGTCATGCGTGCAACTTCCATGCAAAGAGTGCAACAAGCATGCCATGAATGCAGCAACCAAGCCATGAATGCAACGATCTTATGCTATGAATGCAAGGAGCACATCCCATGAATGCAACAGCCAAGCTATGAATGCACAACCCTGCCATGAGTGCATGAAGACTTTGCACACTCCTTCTCACCACTTGACGACTGCACACGCACTTTTCCCCACTTGCTGTTGAAAAGGTTGTCCCTTCGCTGATCAAGCTACACTTGCGCTAGCTTTTAAGCTAATTTGCTGATGCCAGAATACAAATGTTTACACTTGCATCCAAGGCAAACAAAGGAAAATATGTGAAAACACACATTTTTCTATCCCAAAGCATTCAACAGATGAATGCACAAAACGTCTTCTAGTCAGTGCCCCGGTATGCCTTGGGAAGACAGTGAGGTACCAAGATGAGAAGCAAGTGGAGACTCACATGCACACATGCAATATATATGCAACAAAGGGGCTTCACGGGCCCGAGCTTTAGCCTCCTCCTGAGAGAGGCCAAGTCTCAGCGCCTCTCGCATTGCAGCCCCATAAGCCTTGCTCTTTCTAGCATTCTTCTTTTTGGATTCCTCTGAGACCTTGGCTCGTTGTTGTGGTTTCTTGTCTTTTTGGCTTTTTCCTTTGCCATTCTTCTTGGTCTTCTGACTCTTGGAAGCCTTTGCCTTGCCACTCTGCTTCCTCTGTCTCTTCTTGGTCCTTTCCTTACGCTCCTCATCCCCTTCTTCAGTCTCATGCTCCTTTGCTGCTCTAGCAGCCTTGCTTCTAGCCTTTTGAAGGATTGCCCTAGACCGCTTTCTTTTTACCTTTGCTTTTGCTCCCTTCCCCTTTCCTGTTGCCCCTTTCTTTTTCCTTCCTCGAGGCTTGCCCTCTGGTGGCGGAATACAAGCTGCAGCCAATAGGTGTTTGACCCTAGTGTCCTGAGTTCATTACATGACACCAAATGTGCTCCCCACAAACATTTGGCCCCAAACATGTTTGGATGCATTCAAGTATCTTCAGCCAAGGCATGTTCGTTGCCCAGCCCCATGTCAACAGGCTCTGGCTCCAGAGGCAGCGTCTCCACCAGGTCCGGGTCTCATGACACAAAACTCACATCAGAACAAAGTTGCAGCTTGTGCAACTGAAATGAAAAATGGCTGAGTTCCAGACTCACTGGTGGTAGCAAAGGCGGCTGTGGCTTCACAGAGGCAGGAAGCTGAGGCACTGAAGAATGTGCATCACGTTCTGTGGTCTCACATACTGGGGGCTTAACATCACAAAATGCACCAGCTGTTGGTGTCTCACATGCTGGGGGCTTGACATCACAAGGTGCACCAGCTGTTGGTGTCTCAAGTGCTGGGGGCTTGACATCAAAAGGTGCACCACCTGTTGATGTCTCAAGTGCTGGGGGCTTGACATCAAAAGGTGCACCAGTTGGTGTCTCACATGCTGGGTGCTTGGCTTCCAAATGGGCAGGGGGTGTTGGTAGCACACAAGCAGCAGGGTCAGCGCCAGCACAATGAGCATCCGGTATTAGCTGCAAAAGCGCGGGAGTGTTTGACCGTGTCCAAGTGGCTGGAAATTTTGCACCAGCAGCACCAGAGAAGTCACATCCACCTTTGCAACCTTCAGCAGCTTTCAGCGCAAGGAGCTCTTCAAGCTCAGTCAGTTTCCTGAGCAGCTGCATCTTAGCCTGTTCATCATCGCCCAAGCCTTGAACACTGAAGCAGCAAGCATGATGATTGCTAGGAACTGTGCATTGCAGCATTTTCATACTCCTAGTCCTTCAATTAACCAAACTGCAGGCCAAACTTTCACACAACTTTCAAGCAAGCAACCAAAGTCCAGACACTTTGCAACTTTCTCTGTGCTAGGAAGCTCCAAAGGCAGTGCACCTGACAAAACAGAATGCCTGCAAACAACATCGCGTATACTTTCTACGCATCCAACCCCAATACATCACGTGCCTGCTTGCAGAGGCGGCGGCGTGGTCAAATCAGAAGCATGACCTTTATACACACACCCACAAGTGATGGCACCCAACCAAAATAGAAACAAACAAAGCTTCGCGCATTGAAAAACACACTCAACAGCCTGCTGTCTCCACATGGTTTCCAGGTTCTTTAGGCTCCGGGGCTGCATCCACTAAATCACCTTCATTATCTTCACCATCTGAACATTCACCATCCTGACAGCTGAATGAAACATAGGCAGGCAGCATTTTGTTCTGGAGGTCAGTTAGGGCACTGGCTGAAGAGCTGTCACTTGATGACGACGAGTTATCACTTGAACCTCCTGCAATGGAGTGGTTCAGAATGATGTGATGAATGCGATGCAACACAATCACAAGCATTGTAGTTAGTCCATCTTCCTGATTCAGCCTTCCCTGGCAGCCCCATGCCAGCAAGCAAATACAGCTTGCGAATCTTTGGGCACTTCGGACAATGGGGCCTCCTTAACTTGACCAATACCAGCTGGAAACCCGCAAGCCAGGTGCACTAACAAAATATCAGAAAGCAATCAGGAGGCAACAAGACAAGGACAGCAAATTAAATTCTGGATATGCACACCATGGTTCTTGGCCATACGCGAGAACTTGTACACAAGAGCCCTTGCATAGCGTGCATGCAGCTTCAACTTCACACCTGGTTCAATCAAGCATGAGGTGCAACACATGCCTATTCAACGCGCCAACCACAAGACCGCGGATTCACCAAAACAATTGCTTAGATGCTTCAAGGCACTGCATGCTTCTACCTGCTTTGGCAACGTCAATGACCAAAATTGATGAACAGCCTGTTGAAACTGGCCAAGAGAAGGCCTCAGCCCTAAGTGTTTCACAGCCAACCCTGTCAAGACATAGTTGGCTCGGACATCGCCTCAGCTGTTGAAAGCAACATCTTAGAGCACAGCACCTTGGCACAAAAAACCCATGCTTTCAAGGGGCTTCTGGTGATCTTCTTGCCCTCAATCACGCACAGCGAGTGTTTTGCACCCAAGCACTTCAAGTCCTCATTGTTGGCCCATGAGGTAGCTAGCACCGAAGCCTGTTCTGACCACGACATTGGCCCCACAGGTTATCAGCCAAATGCTACAGCAGTAAACATAGCACCTGCATCCCCAACCACAATCGGTTCATAGCCACTGATACATTGCAACACCAAAGGGGCTGTGCAACCTGCCTTGCCCATTACAGCAGCAAACGCACATGGAGTGATGCCAGCTTTCCAAATGATTGGACCTAGAGGTTCACCCAAGCAAACACACATGAACAGCATGCAGCGCAACAAGCATAGGCAAGCATGCAAAGACAAAAACATGCATGCAAAGATGGCCTTTCATTTTTGCCAGCACCATTTCTACCCATATTTGCCCTTTTTGAGCCAAATAGGCGCACAAGTGACAATTCAGTTCATTCTTGAAAAACCTAGTTGACCAAAAAAATGTGCTCGAGTTGAAGTCTTGGACCAAAATGCGCTCGAGTTACAAAAAAGTGTAACAAAAATTACCTTGAACACTTTTTTGTGTACCACTGGGTGGTCCAGGAAGGGAGCATCCTGGACAGTTCGACAATAGCGTTAGGACATTCAGATGCCCCAAAGACTGTAGGCCAAAATCTTTTGCCTAATGGCCTCCCCTTGTTATTCTCCTGGCCAAGCGCCGAGCGCTCCTCAGGAGAGGCCATGGGAAAGCCTGACGCCCGGCCGAAGGGCGGGCGATGGCCCAGCAGCAGAGGCAAACGCCACGGATAGAGGCTCCAAAATGCACCAAATCAATCCTGTCAGAGCATAAGAATACAGTCCAAGCAATATTAATAAGTAATATATAATATGTATATAATTACTCTCCCGCACCGGTGTGACGAGGACATATTTAGAGTTGTTTTGACGTCCGTCTCTTGCTACCTCCGGGCACCGCACTCCCAGCGTTTGACGCAGCCGGTTCGGTGCTGCGGAACCTGTGTAGCTTGTGCCGGGGCGAAAGACCCAAAGGAGGCAGACCTGCAAATCTGAAGGGGTACAAAGTGCCATGTGAAAACGATTGAACACGTATACTTGTTGACATACGTCGTACGTCCAGTCTTTGTTTGTGTATGTTACAAGTCGGTTCACTTTTCCATTGATGGTTGCATGGTTGTAGTTGCATTCCAACATGAAGCCAGGATGAGCACTGCTGCAGGCTGGTGTTATGTGGGACTTGCATCCCCTAATATCCCCTAGTTGGATGTGGTGAATTCCCTCTTCCTGTTTTTCCTGGGTCATCCCAGGCACTCCATGCATAACCTTTTGTTCCGACATTGATTCCATTTGACCCCTTAAGCCACCCCAATGTACAGTCCGGTGTTCCTCTTCCTCGCATCTCTCCGAGGATGAGTTGCCTCCAGGCGTCCGACGCGTCCGCATCCGGTGGTCTCGACCTTTCCCGCATCAAAGCTGCACGGCTCATGGGCCAGCGGCCTCAGTGGCCGGAGACCATGCCCAAGGCACGCATGAGATACGCCAAGCGCTTCCTGGATTACTTGCCCCCTGGATGGAACGGGCCCGAAGTTTGGGCCTAACGGGCCGATTGGTACACATTCGAAGGTACGGCGGAAGTAGAACCTAACGTTTTGGGCGGAACTGACTGTGGCTGCAGGCCCAAGCAGCTGGTCCACCTGCCCGTAGCTTGTTGAATAGGGTCCAACTCTTCATCAGACTAGTATGCCCCAGGCTCCTTTGGGTTTTGACGTGGCATGTTCAGGGAAACCTTGTCCTGCACATGTTCCAACCAGCATGGCTTGGTGGATCAAGCCCATCAGAAAAAATAGCATCCAAAAACGGAGTCTACACTGCCAGGAGCCTTAGTTTATCATGTCTATCTAGATCATTCTAGATCTAATTTGTAGAAGAAGATGTTTGGCATGCAGGCATTTTCAGTGTTCCCCGAACCGGACGTCCCCTCCGAGGCGTCGTGCGCGGCACACGAACCGGAGCTGCTTGTTGGTGTCGCATGGCCACATGGTCCAGGCGGTATCGGCCACCACCGGGCGGCCCCGGGGGCCTGTGGGACCGGGACGCGTTTGCAGACAAGACCTGCTGCTGGCTCCGAACTGGAGCAGATTCGCTCCGACAAGCCCACGTGAGTGAGCAGTGGCTGCAGCACCGTGGTTGAGCTGTCTCTCAATGGGGTCCGGCCAACTGTGGATCGGGTTTTGGCACCTCTATCTCCGTCCATCCGCAGGTGAGATGCAAACAATTCATCCCCCAAAATCTTTCCAGCGCAAACAATCTTCACGCCACCTCAGAACCCCAAAAGTGCCAGTCACCAGCCACCAGTCGTCCAAATCTTCCATCGGATCCCAGCCAGCTCCTCTGAGTCCGCCGCTTCTCCTCACGTCACGGAGCGGAAGAAACGAAAAACGGAGTCGGCGGTTCCCCATGGCAGCAAGTCACCGGAACCCAGCAAGTCGTGGAAGGTTGACATCCCTGGACATCGGGTGATGGTTTCGGATATGTTTCTTTTCAACCCTGACTTTGGAGATGAAGAAGGACCCTCTGACTCATATGTGTCAAGTGGGTGGAAAACACCAACCATGTGGAATTGGTTCGTTTGATCCGGGATCCACCCAGGTGCTCCGGTTTGGACCGCCAGGTGTGTGCGTCCCTCTTCCCCGCCAACCAGCATCGGCAGATCTCCAAGGTGGACTACTGTGGCGCTGTGGCGGCCACTTGGCACCGCCAGGCCGGTCCGGCCCCTACTTAGGAGCGTCCATGAGCGTTTGGGCATGATGTTTGGAAACGCCATACCGGGGGGTACGTACAAGGGGTACGAACATGAATGAGGTCATTATCTCACCAAAGTTCTCTTATGACCATGCCCCAACAGGACCACCCCAAATGAATGTGCAGTTTTGGGGCCTCTATCATTTGCAGCAGCCTTTGGGATCAGATTTTCGCATACTGATACTGCTCATTGACCTCTATTTTGGACCACCAACCGCCCAAAGTATGGTCTTTGCCTATCAAGCAGAGGTCAAATGGGTTCTAGGCATGTATCTAAACTTATACTGCACATGTATATCCTATGTATAAAAACACATATACTAACTGGCTTCTTCCAAGTTACATGTCTGGAGTCCCTCTTTGTGACCGTTTACTGGCCTTACAGTGACTTCAGGGGATCAAGCTTGGTGAAGGGAAGAACCAGGTGAAGTCTCACCATGTGACCGCCAAAAGGGTCCGGTCCCAGACGAGTCTTCAGACCCCGAATCCACTAAGGGGAAACGGCCACGGAACGGCTCTCTCCCAAACCACGGTCTTCGCGCAACGACTGAGGTTGGCTGATCAGCGATGTTCCTAGGGACGTTTGGCAGAAGAGTCTTCTTCGTTCAATTCCTTTCCGCCCAGCTCCACTCCGCCGTGACTCCACCCCCCGCCTCGCAGGCCTCCCGCGGGTCCGACGTGTCCACGCGACGCCACCGAGCCGGGCGCTCGGCCACGGTGGATCTGGCGGACTTGGCGCGGAACGACGCCCCCCGGCGGTCTCGACCATGCGAAACGGTGAGGGAGGCGGACGATGGGAGTCCAAAAAGTGTTTTTTCTTTTTACAAGCAAAAGAGAAAAGAGATCCATTGAGTTGTATTTAGAATGTTTTAGACTGTTAATTATTTAGGAATTTTTAGGTACTGGTTTGCTTTGTTCTTGTTCCTCGCCACCTCAAGTGAAGCAAGCGCCCCAAAATGGATCCTAGAAATCCCTAGCGGCAGAAGGTAATGAGGGGAACCCCTGGATTTTGCTGGAAGAGAGTGTCCAACATGAGTGGGAGTGGAGCGAGTTACCAACGTTTCCAATCCCATGGATTTTTCTTTGGGATCTGTTCTCAGTTCACACATGAGTTTCCTTCCATGCTGAGGAGACCGGGGGGCGACTTCAGCAGAACACCAAGTTGAAGTATTGGAAGGCAGGGCCCGGGCAGAAGGACTGTCGGACTTGGATGGAACAAGACCAGGCAGCGCTGTTCGTTTCACACCGTGGGTTGTTTGCAAGCGTCCGATCGCTCCGTTCGTAGCGATGCCAGGAGCCCCGTTCGTAGCTTCTTGTTCCTATAGGTAGAATGTAGTAGATCACCACAAGTTGCACATGTTTACATGTTGATGATTTTTGGAGGAAGTCGGCAAAGCCTCAGCAACAACAGCCCAGAACCGATGCCGATCCAGGCCGCACAAAAATCGGAACTGAGCTGGCACCAGGGTGCTTCATGTTTAGCGTCTTCATATGGCCGTGTCATGGCACCCGGAGCTCCTTTCAGCCGTTTTTGTTGGTTCATTTTCTGTGGTGAACCAGGGTCCCCCCCGACTTGGACTGAAGGAGCTTGATCCCTCAAGAAGCTGGCATCATCGATCTGTTTTCGTGGCGCATCGATCCTTGGGACCCACGTGGCGCTAAGACGGTCAGGTCTGGATGCGTGGTTTGTACAGCACCGCAGTGCATGGTCACGAAGGTGCTGCGCCTTCGAAGGTGCTGCAGGAACTTCATGAAGCTGAGCATATGAAAAAAGCTGAACATGTGGCTATGGCCCGCCCTGGCCAGCCCTATGGCCCCCCCAAAAATGAGACTTTACAATTCTTAGTTAGGGGTGTAGAAACATCCCCTTTTGTGAGCCATTGCATGCTATTGCTGTCTATTGCTAAGTTGGGTAAGGTGCATGAGACAGTGGAGATAGTGGACTTTAGACTTATCTATGTCCAGCTGGAGGTTGGGAGGAGTGGTTGAGGCTTTATTACCGAATTCCCTATTTGTTTGGGGTTCCTCTCCGGGCTCTCTTACTCTTCTCAGACAGAAACCACCTCGTGGCGTGGCCAGGCCTGAGGTTCAAGCCGAACAAAGGGGGCTGACCCTGTACCCGACCAGTTCAGCTGGGATTTGAGGCAAAGTGGAACCGGCATACCGAGACCTTATGCAGCTCAACCAGGTACCCTGGGTCCCTTTGTTTGAGGCAGAATCTGGAAGAGCCTTTTCTTGGCCTGGGGCTGGTCGTTGCTATCCAAATATGCACCGCTGTTCAAGCGTCCGAACCCCAATGTCAATGTCTCCACATGCCACCCGCTCTCCAAAGCCAGGCCTGGTCAAAACCTAAATGGCGGGAAGCAGTTCACCGAACCACCCTCCAAAACATTGCCCATACACTCCATGTATGCCATATATGACCCCCCAAACCACCCCAATGCAGGCATATATTCCATACATGGCACGTCTGGCTTGTGTGACGTGTTTTGTTTAATGGAAATCGCTGTACTCTGAACAGTGGAAAATCAGCACCTCGCGTCGCTCTCGCGGACCGAGGATCTGGAGCACAGCGAGCCCACTGACGTGGATCGTTTGCTGGGCCTTCGGCCACCAGAGCTCAGCGAGTTTGAGGATTCGAATGCCGCCGCGTCCTCCTTTGCAAGGCCCGAAGTGGTTGGCTGCATGCTGAATTGGTGGGCTCCCGATGGCTCCCAGTTCATTTTTTCCGACCGACCCGTGTTTTGGAAAGAGTGGCCAATTGCGGCCAACAAAACACAGGGGGATCTTGAAATGGGAATCATTTGAGTCATGTGGGGCCAGCAATGAACGGGTTTCAACCATTTTCCACCGTTTGGAATGTTAGGGTGCACATGGTTACACCATGTTGCATTCTTTTCTCCACGAGGCTTTAGGGTCAATTCGTTGTGTCAATGCACCATTCCTTGCCACCTTACCTCCTTCCCAGGACAAGTGAGAGCAACTTGAGCTTCAGCACCAACACCAAGACGGCTTCCTCCATGGCCAACTTCCGCAACCCCGCCCGGAACGCGGGTGCGCCGCCATCCTTTGCGCTGGACCACCACCAATCCCGCGCGAGCGACGATGACACGAAGCCGGCGCCCGACACGAAGCAACAGAGGCGACATAGCCAGATGGGATGCCGAGATGCCAGAGGATCCAGGTACCAAAATCGAGTGTTTCATAGATAATCATTAGGAGTTTGTGTCGAGTGAGGTTGAAATTGCACCTTAAAGTTAAGTGCAAATGAACTAGAACAGCAACCTTCCAAGTCGCCAGAACATGATCAATTCAGACTGCACGACCCTCAAGACAAATTACATACTCTGGGCTTTCGAATAGGAGGTGCACCCCATAAAACATCATAAAACCATCAAACACCTGGTGGTTTACATCATGTATTACAACTATGGACCATTTTGTTGTAGCTGACCCATGCCTTGGGCACCGAACCCCCGGAACCGCGCCATCCCAGGGGCGTGGTCGGCGCCCTCGCTGGCATGGCGTCCTCGCCCTTGGCGCAGCGCCGGGCGGCCTCGTCGTTGAGCTTCATGTTGGACCCACCCAAGCCGTTCCGAAGCCCGGACTGGTCGGGAGGAGTGAAAAACAGCCACAGAGAGAGAGAGAGAGAGAGAGGGAGGTGTGTGTGTGTGTGTGCAAACCGAGACTGTGTACCTCTCTACCTGTGGACTCCGGACCTGAGAGCCCCGTTGAAGAAGTGGTGTGATTTTCCCAGGTTCGCCCCATCGAGGTCCATCACCTGGTTCATTCGAGGAAAACGAGAAAAACGACGTGGAAACTCCCATGGCTCGTTTCGCGCGGAACTCCGGGCTCCGGCAGAGGATCCACCGAAAAAATCCTAAAGACATCTCAAAACTACGAATATCTACGAATCATTTTTTCAGGTGGGTGCATGGGGGTTTCTCACTATTTGCACACAAGGCATTGGGCTTTGCCCCCCCTCCACCAGTTCCATAGAGTTCCCCGGCCAGGCAGCTTCGCACCCCACCGTGCTGTGAACACCCCGCCGGGTGAACCAATGCTGCTCCTGAGCAAACGCCTCTCAGGTTGGCCGCCAGCTTAGCAGAGAGGAGACGTTCGAGGAAAGATCTCAAGATCGATGAGGGCTCAGACTTCGAAGAGAGGGCGAGCAAAATCCGAGGGCACAAGGGTTTGCAGGGGATTGCGTTTGTTGCGTGTAGCGCACCCCATGCAACTTTGACCAAGTGCATTTCTGGTGCAGCTCCCTCAATTCATCTCAACTCCAAGGACTTCCATAGCGACAGCGTGCTACATGGGCTCAGCATTGTCTCGATCCATCGCAAGCGAATTAGAAAGGCTTTGGTGCCCTCAAGTGCTGACGACTGGCTTTGGTTGTAGGCCTTTCATCGCGGGTTGGTTATTAAGAGCACAACTTCTCCCAGGTGCCAACAACGGCTTTGAGGACTCCTTGCCGTGTGACCAACAGTGTTTCAACCAATAACGGCAACACTGCACGCAGGTTGCTGATCTTGCCTACAGACTGAGGTGACCTTGTGAACCACAGGAACCGGTGAGTCAAGCCTACAAAGCCTGGACTGTTCCTCTCCGAAAAGATCTTTGTCCAATGGGTGTTCCCTTGAACAGTTCAGAATCCCTGAGAATTCCTTCCAAAGACCATTGGATGTCTCAGAAAACTTCTAAGAATTTCTCACAATAGTTCAATAGGATTCCATGAAAGGCCATGGGATCTTCGGAAAAGGCCTTGAACAATTTCAACTCGTCACCGGATTCACGCACTGCAGACCTTTGGCTCGGTAACTCGGCTTTGACCGGCTGCTGTCTGCCGGGCTGTGTGGCTGTGTAGCTCGGCGCCACCGGATGGATCAACTACTTAGGGTCTAGAATGGGCACACCAAAAAGGGTCTATGTATATATGTGTGTTATTGTGTGTTCCCATGACAACAAATGTTGGGCCATATGCAGACAATCCGAAGTCAACGTTTGTGAAGGCTGAAGGCTCGTGGAACTAGATTGGAAGCTTACCAAGAAGATTGCACCATTAACAGATCAAGTCTTTTCCCTAATGTTTTTTCAAGTTCAGCATTCTGACATTGCTGAACTTGCCACTTCAGCCTTGCCTTAAAGTCGTCCAAAGGAAGCGCCTTTGTAAAGGAAGCGTCTTCGGCATGGGCCCGCACCGGGCTCGGCGCACGATCACCTCTTCGCCCTCCGTCACTGCCGTCGTTTGGGGGGCCAAAGACCCAGACACTCCATGGGACCGGCATATTTACATACATTGGGGTGGTTGAAGAGGGGTCAGGTAAATATGCCATGGAGTATCTGGGTATTAAAAAAAGAAGGAATGGTGGGACGGAATCCGACTGGCACAGATGTGTTTCAATCCACATCCCTTGAAAGCATGGGTGGCATGGTGGGACTGGGGTTGATTGGGTTGGAGAAGGACCGTGAAAGACCATGCAAGTACCATCATGAAGTACCGAGCCTGGCGGATCCATGTTTTCTGTTTTGAGTCGAGGGTTCATGCCATAGGCCTGTATGTGCTTATGGCCGTAAAGGCATTCCCTAAAATCCACCCACTTCAGGTTCAAGAAAAAAGGTGAAGCTCCAATCTAGATGGAAGTTCTTGGTGATTTCTCTGCGGAATCGTAGGTGGGGCGTCTTTCTGTGCCAAGCACAGCCAAGTCAGAGTGAATCTTCGGACCCGTTCAGGTCCTGGCCGTCTTGACTTTAGACCGGGGTCGAAGTACGCTCCGAACGGTCCGGATATTGAGGTTCGGTGGTATGAGCACCCCTCCCTGGCACCCACCCAACCATGTTCTCAAGAGGTCAACCAGGAGCCCTAGGCTTTGCGTCCTTCCAGGAGCCCGCCCCATGGGAGGCGACCAACAGCGGCGCCGGGCCTTGCTGCTGAGCCGGCCCCGACGAGGCGAACAACTGATGGGTCCAGCTGGGGTCTTGGCAGGTGGTATCATCTTCCTCAGGCGGTCGCGCCGTTGCCTTGGCGCAAGTGATGCCTGGGTTCGGTTTGACAGTTGTTGAATGGTGGTGTTGTTCTTTGAAATGTTGGAAGTCCTGCGCAGATCTTGGCAGGGAATTTATTTCGAGCTCAAGCCAGTCCATCACGTAATGCACACCACCGTCGCAAAGCTGTTGGATTCTTGTTGATTGGTAGTTTGGTACTAGCACTTTGGGCAGTTGATCAGCTCCGCGGCATGCGGCTTGGGAGGTGCCGCTAGGGAATAACCAAGTCATTTGTCAGCCTGGGCCTGGACTGGAAGTGGCAGCGTTTGAGTGGTATTCACTTAGAGCGGGGAGTGGGTCCAAGGCATCAAGGAGATGCTTTTTCAGGAACGGTGCAGATTGGTCCGAACCCAGCTCTTGACATGTTCAGAGTTTACTTTTCTTGACCATGAGCTGTTCCGTGTGGTGGTTTCAGATCTTTCTATGTTTAACCTTTGCTTGAGATGACAGGTCCCACGAGTTGAAACCAATCAGTGCTTGAATTTTCGTCAGACAATGGAGAGCCTGCAGGAAGAACCTCGACACCACGGTTGTGTCCGGTGAATGGATCGCCAGGCGGCCGATGCCAGCTCCGCATCAACGTGGCCCGTGCCATGAAGAACGCCGAGGTGAAGAACAGAACTGGCCTGCTTTTGACAGGTTGCATTTCACCAGCTCGTGGTAGTAGTTATGGAACAGTAGTAGTAGTTATTTAACCCAGGTTGCATTTGACAGGTTATTGGACAAGGTCCGTGGTGGTAGTGGTTGTGTGTTGTTCTTCCTTTGGGCGTGGTTGTTCTAGGGGCCGGGGCGAAGAGCATGAAGGGGCTGAAGCGGGCTTGGGCGTGTCATTGGAAGGCGGGGTCCAGTGGTAGAAAAGTGTAGCCCGGTTTCTTGACATGCCTCTTTGTGCCCATGACACAGCAATAGGGCATGTCAAGACACAACGTCAAGCTTTGAAGGAAGAGACGGTAGAATGCAACGAATCCCTGCTCTTCCGCTTTACCGCTTAGCTTCACAACTCGAAGAGAGGGAAGCAAGGTTGCACTTGAGTATAGCCTATAGTTAATATACACATATTATACATAGTGGATGTTTCCTGACGAGCCAGACGTTGACCATGAAGGAGCCTGAAGGAAGAGTTGATAGGCTTAGGGAGACTTTCCACTGCTGGAGCCTCAAATGAACGCGGCACTCTCCTTTGGTGTTGGTCAACAGGACATCGTCAACAGGACGCAGATTAGTTATACAATCACGGACACTCCATTCACCAAACCCTGAGTTACAAACCAAGGCTCCGTCAATGCTAAGCCCTGCCTCACAAGCTTGGAGAATCATTGGGGCCCAACTCTTAGTCCATTAAAGCCCTTACTAATTGGGCTTCCAGATGCTCAGTCTACCTGGATGTAGAGGACACAAACACGGAGTATCACAACTCTACGATGGGGTGCATGGACCGATGGAGGGTTTTCAGCCAGACCTGGATGGCGCACGTTCAATTTTGGGCCCCCGAAAGAGGCCTTCCGAATCGTCGCAGGAAGCCATACTCAAGGTTTACAAAGTGATATCAAAGTGATATATAGTAATATACATTATCCTTTGTGTGTTTATAAAACAATATAGTTATTATAATTATACAGATCAATTTCATCGTATCCTCAGCACTGAACGCTGCCATGTGGTGGTCGTTTCTGTCAGTCCCGTGCATCCACACAGTAATGATATGCTGTTGGTTGTACTGTATGTGATCTACGTAATTATATAGATCCTTGAACTGCGTATTGTTGTACTGTAGGTGATCCTTTTCGCTGCGTGGCCCACCTTTTCAACAAGCCATGCCCTGGTCCAGAGGTTTCAACATTGGCTTCCTGAAGGATCAATCGGAAGCCGCGTGTGTGTGTGTGTGTGAAGTTGGGTGAAGCTAACATGATTGAGTTGCTTCAGATGAGTTTGTGGTTTCAACTGTTACGGCTTTGTTGATAGATCAACTACTATAGCTTTTGGTCAGATGTGAGTTCTTTCAACCAATTCTTGGCATTTCGTGATGCAAACCGCATATACCATATTGATATTACCCTTTAAAATGAACACACCTCCAATCATCGGAAAGGCCAGGTCTTCTTCCGGACATGGGTCTCCCTGACATGACCCATGCGCCTGCGCCCAGTGATCTTTGGTTCAAGTCATCCATGGGGAAGAGACGGTGATGTCGCTACGATGCAGAAGTATGTGGTCGGCTTCGAGATCGCCGATGATCCTTGGCCTCCATGAAGACGTTTAACTTACACTCTGACTCACTCACATGGAGGTGGAAAATTGCCTTTTCGACGACGACTTTCCTTTACAAACAGGGGGCGTCATCCACTTCCATGTGATGTGCTCGTCGGAGTGTATACAGATGAAGAAAGGGACAAGACTCAACCTCTTCATGGAAGAAAGGCGGTTGGTATTGAAGGAAGAGATTGGGCAGATAGATTTGACAACATTTATAGTTGGGGCCATTCTTGCACCAAAACTTTCAAAAATGCAAGGTGTTTTTGTCGAAAAGCAGCTTGGATTGCACAAGCAAAGTTGGGCCAACTTAGTCTGTGGGGTTACTGAATCATGTGTTCACATTGTCGCAAAGGGAGTGCAGTCATCACAAGGGACGGATGCTTCAAACATGTCTTTTCCAGGATTCCACCTGTTCAGAAAGAAGCTTTGTGATTGCCGTGAAATGTGGTCACATGTTCCTACACCACCCAAGAACAGAACAACTACCCGGTAACTACCCATGGTCCACTGTCAATCTGGAGCAGAGCTTCAACGGTAGGAAGCCGGCTTTCCATCACTTTGAGCAAGATGGAAAAGGCTTGGACTTCCCAACGCCAAAAGCAACGTTTGAAGATGTTCCATTGAGACCACCTCCAAGTCTGTTGACCAGTTCCATCACCTTATTTTTTAAGAAAACTTCCCATGCGCTTGGCTGTGGGATGCTGTAGGCATTGGCATGTCAGTCAATCTCCGAGCTTTATGCACGGAACCCTAGAACCCTCAATGTTCATCCCCAGATGCATGTGCGCCCAAGCGTGTCATCTACCCATCATCCATTGTGTTTTTTTCTGTCAGTCGCAACCTGTGCACTTCGTAGCTACGCCCTGCCGAGCGATTCGGCGCACGAATCGAGGCGAGGAACTTGACCACGTCCGATGGGCTGCCCTGCGATCCTTTCGTGGTGGTGGAATGCTGTGGGAAGCGCTACCAGACCGACACCAAGGAGGCCAAAGCCATGTTCGTCTCCTGGAATGAGGCCAGGTCTCCGAACCGAGCTCGACCACAAACGCACTGGAAGGTGGTGACCAGGTGGAAGGCATGTTGGTTGAAACAATCGAAGAGGAAACCTGGCCTGAAGATGTATACCTCCCACCCAGATGTGTTGTGTGGCCGGCCGGAAGCGTGGCACGTTGGTTATTGGTCTTTAGTCTTTGGCTAAAATTGGCATTTGGCTCAGGATCAGTAATTAACCCGTGTTTCCTCAAGTAAGGGGTAACCTGTCATTTGTGTGGGTGTTTGACATCCATTTGCATGCTCAAACCATCTCCAGCCCATCCTTGAAGAAAACCCCCTCCCATGGAACACCCTCCCCACATCGCACGCGCCTCACGTGGAACACCCGGCTGTGAGCGGGGCACATGGACGCCCATGGCCTGCCGTTTTTTGGCCTCAGGATAATATTTGGCCTGACGTGGAACTCTCGCCCGAAGAGCCTCTCGGCCACGAATGGCGAATGTGGACATCGAACGCGGCACAGCAGCAGTCCTCGGCTCGGCTGGGTCCAGTCACACCAGTGCAGAACCGGCTGAAGTTGCTATAAATAGCAACTATCCACTCCAGTCCAGTGGATAAGTAATATGACTCTCATATGATGAGAAGCTATCAGAGAAGAATATGGAATCCACAACAAGCGTGACACTGCAAAAAACTGGATACCTTGCTTCCTCATCTTCAACCATCACAGAGCCTCTGCTTTGGATTGCAAGAACATCATTTGTCAATCATCGCAGCAAAAGGTGCCGCTATACGTATATAGAGGCTTTTCGCTCCCCGCACTAAATATCAATTATCTGTAATGTGTTTTGCATGATGTCAGGATGGAGTTTCGGGGATTTTACATGGTACCTCCATATATATGGAGCTTCTTCGTTTGGTCGTGTTGGTTTACGGTGCGACCTGGTCGTGTTCATCGACTTGTTTGGCCATGGGACGGATGTTACTGTTAGTCGACGGCGGTTGGAACTCATCGCCAAACAGGTTTGAGTCGGCCTACATCGAGTTTTCCATCTATGCACGGCCACTACGATGCAGACGAATGCGAGGGGCCGTGGGGGCCGTGGGGGCCGTGGGCACGATATGGCACGATGGTTTTGAAGAAGTCAACTGAGGATTTTGATGGCCGTGCTGATAGAGTGCACTGCAATGAAACCCCTGAAAATGGAATGGAACCCCAAAAAATGCCTTGCCAAGAGGTGGTGGAAATGGACTTGAGGTGAGGTGAATTGAATGGAACATGCTTTAAAATGTGAACTGCCCTCCAACATCGATTCATGTTTGGTCTTTGGGTGTTTTCATCGAACTCGGAGTCATGAAGAAAAGCTTGAAAAGGTGGCAGGACAAAGGCCTGGTCTAGAGGATTCTAGAGGGACATGTCAGAGACTGGTTCAACATTCGAGGCTTCTTAAAGCTTACTTTGAGAAAGGGCGTGAGCATACGTAAGCCACTCTTGTCCACAGTGAATCAACTGCAGGAACTGGTTCACTCGAAATGACCTCATCGGCAAAGCCTTTCTGCAGCTGAAAAGCATCAATGCGCGGCAAGGCCGAGCATCGGCGGGTTGGTCTTGGACGTGGGTTGAAAGCATCGGGTCCCGGCCTGGGGAGTCCGGTCCAGACCTGGAGAATCGGGTCCCGGCCTGGGGGTCTTGGAACAAATCTAACACCATGCCCGTTCGAACGTGCCGTCTCCGGCGCAAACGCGCGCCGGAAAGGCCACCACATCAGCGTTTGCGCGCCTGGTTGGCGCGTGGGAGGGCCGGAACTGCCAAGTCACCACCTGCAACCTTTGGCTCCTTTGGGGCCTTTGTTTCGGACAATCCTTCCTGCGTTCGGGGGTGCGGACACCTTCGGTGGACTGCTTGAAGCGCAGCCCAAAAGAAATACAAATAAAACATGTCCCCATGTCATATGATTCCATGTCATATATAATCCAGTTTGCCCGCCTTTGGGCTTCTTCCGTGCGCTGCTTCGAAGCCCTTTCTGCCAGGCCATGTCTACATGAAGAAGTCCCTCCCTTTGCGCAAAGATGGCGAGACCTCCGCAAAAGGCAAGAGGGTCTCCACCACGAGCCGAGCAGCAACATTTGGACAGATGGGGGCTCAAAGACTCATTCATAGACTTCTGAAGTCTTGCACCCGAGCGCCCAGATCTTTGTTCGCGACATGTTCCCAATTTGTGTGTTTCTTCAACTTGGGATCACTCTAACTACCAACCACCTCGGGCCTGCGAGGCATGATCACCTTGACCGTCTTTTGCCTGAAGCCGGGCGAATCAGCCCCTCAGGGCGAAGAGGCCTCTCTCGGGGGCGATCTGAGTAGCGATGGATCATCTTCCCCCCTGACGTGACATGACCAGTTCTGGGAGCTGCCAGGGGGCTGACTGAAGACCCAGTAATGGTGGATTTGGTAAGTTGGTCCGTGCGGGCGGCGGTCTAGCAGCTCAGACACTCCATGGGACTGGAAGAGATGTCACCTTGACCAAGTAAAAACACATACTGTAAAACTAAACAACACCAATAGAACCACCCTATTGATCCCCAATGTAGATACATAATGGTAAACATGCCGCACATGGAGTGTTTGGGTATGGATGTGTGGCTCAGATGCGGGTAGACGCTTCAGGAAGCGACGGTAAGATGGATGTGGGCTTTTTCTACCAGAGGTTTGTGGCATGGATAAGAGTCCGGTGACTGGAGACAAGTGGAGGATGCCATGAACGTTGGGAGGACTGTGAAGTCAGAGGAGGAGACATGTGTGGGGGTCAACGAGCATGGGCACCTCTTAGGCTGCAAGGCAACGCTGAATGCATTGAAAGGCAACTGCATGTTTGGATTGTTGATCGGTTTCATGTACGAGATCTTCAGTTCGCCCACGATTCTTGTGGCAAACTACTAAGCCGGCTGGCAGTCCACCCCCCTCACTTTGAGGAAGAACATGTACAGAACGTACATATATTCTGCTTTTCGACCGTCCATCAATCCCCGTTATATATATATATATCTGTGTGTGTGTGTGTGTTTTGATTGTGTGGTGTGCAGTGTGCTGTCCAGGTGGATCATTTGGCATGTTTCGCGATTGCCCCCCCAGACCCCAACAACCGCCAGGTGAAGGAGGAAGGTGAGGACCGAGAAGATCTCGAGGACTTGAGCGCCTCGGAAGTCAGCCGAGCCTTTCAGTCGTTGCCCGTTGCCTGTTGACCAGACGAGATTGGGACGATGGTTGGTTCCGTATGCCGCCTCATGGATGGGTCATGACAAGGATGGGGTAAATGCATGAATGTAACTGTAGACTCCTGATTAGTGAATCCCCCCGCTTGAATTGGACACCCATTTCTTATGAATCAGGAATCAAGAGTCAACGTAACTATTCCAATCCCATGGATGATTTGGGTTGGAGACGGGCCAAGTCGAGACTCTGGCCGGCGACCCCCGAATTCGCACCCCTTATAAGGTGTGCTGTGTTCTTATTTTCCTTATGATCAAATCCCCTTATAGGAATAATTATATACTGTACTGTGTCTTTCCAGGTTCCTTAATTTAAGCAAATCCAAGAAACCAATGGGTTCGCTTGACAATGTTTGGTAAGACTCTTTGCTTCCTTTGGGGTCAACCAAGGTCCCGCCCTGAGTGGTGCCATTGCCAGGCCTCAATCGAACATGCATGGTGCTTCAGTATATTATATCCCACCGAAGTGGGCGCTACTATGCAAAACCATCAAATTATACAGACCTCCCAGCTCAACCCCCTTCGTTGGGGGTTCCCCTATAAGAATGCATACCCAATTTGAGTACACCGCGGAATTCTGAAGGGGGGTTGGATTTTGGCTCCACTGGTCAACTCCAGAGTTCCCGAAGAATGCTGGCCGGGAGTCCAGTCATGTAGACTCTTGATGAATTATCTATATATGTATAACATATGTCATATGTATGAATACGTACGTGTGTGTGTGTGAGTGTTTTCAATCAAGAAGCTACATGAAGGCGACATGAATGGCATCAGTGGCCTGGCCTGGCCTGGCCTCGGTCGCAGCTCTTAGGTAAAGCCGTGCTGGGTTCATCGGCAGACACCGGCGACACGGGGAAGAACTACCACGTGGCTTGGTATTCAACTGTTGGAAACCCGTCGTTTTTTAGCAGGTGGCAGAACTATAGACCCTTAGCAGTGACACAGATGTCCACTTACTTAACTCCGCACCGGTGGTCCCACAGATGATACACACCTTTGATATAATATATCCTTTGATCCATGATTGGCAGTGATTACAGACGGATGTTTGCTGGGATGCGATCACATCAAGGTGCTGAAGCCGGTCACCGTGACGATGCGTGAATACAGTTTGTTTGGGCAGCCGTGAGGGCCGTCTATTGTACAATGTATTATTTTTTAATGTCTCGCCTCACCTGGAAGGGGCAGGTACTTCACTGAAAGACTGAGGACTCATATTCTCGGGTCCACAACATTCCACGTTCGTTAAACCCACAGCAAAGTATAGGAAGTTTAACGTTTGGCCCGTTCGTTTCGTTCCCAGCTCAGTCTTCTACAGCCCATTGTAGAGCTGTATCACCCACACCGCGTTTGGGAAGAGAGATGTGTTTACATGATGGGGGAAGACGATGTTCATTTCTTCGCTGCGAGCCGACGACAGCCGGGTGACTCGGAGCGACGGAGGGACCCAACGACAGCTCGTTTAATAGCGTAAACGTTTGGTTTGTCCAAAGTGCTGTCGTTGAAACATCACGTACGTGCGTAAAAGAATGGTTAACCTGCAATGTGATCCCTAGGGCTCCAACTACTCGAAACATCAGAATGGTTAACCTGCAATGTGATCCCTAGGGCTCCAACTACTC
>CAXAMN010015335.1:898470-983615 GCA_963970005.1 Durusdinium trenchii | reverse complement strand
AGACGCCTGGGTTGGGTGAGACGCCTGGGTTGGGTGAGACGCCTGGGACCGGGAGTTTCTTTTTGAGACATCGATGCTTAACTCTACCCAAAGGGCAGGCTGTGAGGGCCTGTGCTTGTTCCATCCTGTACCATCTCAACCTTGGTTCAAGCAGCTTCAGTGTGCTGTGAATTGTTCTCATCAAGTACCCAGACACTCCATGGGACTGCCATATATGCCGATCAGTTGGGGTGGTTTGGGAGGTCAATGTAAGCATATATGGCAGACATGGAGTGTCTGGGGTATAGAGGGTCTTCAGTTCCACTCCTCATGACCATTCTTGCTGGTCGTCAATGTTGAGGAGGACACTACTTGGCGAGATCCATTTCATTGTGGCCGATGGTCATCCCAAGGCTACACCCCCTGTTTTCATGGAGACGCGGTGACACTCACGTCCACGTGCCAAAGAGAACAAGCCCCAAGGCAACAACTCACTGCCGGCCAGATGGTTCTGCCTTTATGGCTGCTCGAGCGCTTGGGAGGAGAGGGTGAATGGTTGCTCCGTATTGAGAGTGGAATTGGGCAGCTGAAGGACGACCATTGGATTGGCATTCACACTCAAAAAAAACAGGTGGTTCTTGTAAACATATTTTCCAGCGAAACTGAGAGGGGTCAGGGCGTTTAGCTTGCGAATCCCCCAGGAGTTGGAAGGTTCTCAGAACTGCTTAGCTGGAACCTCCGAGGTGTTCCATGAAATCGGTCTTCGCCAATGAACAAGCCCAGAACCCCAGCAGAGCCGAGGCGTAGTTTCTCTCCCCGACATGGTTGCAGTAAGGTTGGACATCAAGAGACCCTTCTTTCGGGGTGTCCTGGCTGGAGGTCCCGGATCGTAGTGGGCTGGGGCGAAACCAGCCAGGTGACCCCGACATGAAGGTGCTGGTATGCATGTTTGTTCGAGGATCGACTGGTGGCGAACGTATGTCAGATCTGATTTGGAATGGTCGTACCCATGGTGAAGCTGTGAACAACAGCAAGTTGACCAGAGGAACCACAATGAAAGCCCACACGTGGTTGCATCGCGATGCATCATGCATCGTGCTGCATCCGCGTGAATCGCGAGGTTGGGATCCCGAAGAGGTTCCAGACGTGAAGTCCATCTCCAAGAGCGGAGAGACGCCGGGAAGCAGTTCTGAGGGGCGGTGCCACCTCGCAGAATTCAGACACTGGCAACTAGTATTGGACCCCTAAAACTGGAACCATCCCAATTTAGGCAAACACCCGGATCTTCAAAAGGGCACACCGTTTTTGCCGGAGACAATTGCCAGCGAAAAGACACCACAATCAATCAACAAAAGCAACTTTAGAGTTGCATACATGCGTTCAACACCTGTTGATGGGGAAAGATGCCGTTTGGACGCCTAAAGACGCTGTTTGGACACTTAAAAGTTAAAAGCACTGTTTTTGTTTTTCCCCATTTCCGCCTGGTCACAACCCAAAACGCTGTTTTTCGGAAAGGACGCCGTCTTACGGCCTTGTTCCTGAAGAGAGGCGACGAGACTTGTGCCATTTCGTAAGATCGAGGTTCCATAATACATATCCATACACGGAGTGTTTGGGTAGTTGGAGGAGGCTCGTTCAACATGGCAGTCTCCCAAAGAAGTGGGATCCGACCACCTTTTGGAGGTCAGTCCATGTTCTAGGCTATATAGTTCATGATGGTGGGAGTCCATATAGTACATAGTCCTAGTGATGGAATTTCTGGAGCAAGAATCCTTCGCTTCAGATTGGCTCTTCAGCCTCCATTTTTCACTGAGGAACATCAAGCCGAACTGCTTCAAGGGGAAGCTCCTCATCAGCGGTCGTGTCGAGCGCTTAGGGGCTGAAGATGTGATGATGGCTGCGGGCATCACAACTTCCAGTGGCTTGGTGCAAACAATCCGCAGAAAAAGCCGCGTGATGTGGGAGATGTTGGAATGGTTGTTTGATTTTGATGGTTCTTCCATCATGGACAAGCATAGACCACGACTTCCGCTTAGCTTCGGTGGGCTGGGGCCGGGGTGGCTGCCAGGGTTTGGTCCGCCTTTCGGAGCTGGACGATTCGTTCAATTCGTACGGAGTCGCACCGAGGAAGTGCCCCGGAGCCGCGCAATATGCAGCTTGCCTTGTTCCTTGGCCGTGATTCGTGGCTGAACAGCACGGAGCAGCACAAACACAAAGAAGCTTCGTGTGATGACGATCATGAATCACGATGACGATGTATTATGATGATGATGACGAGGAGGAGGAGGATGAGGATGAGGATGATGAGGAGGATGAGGATGATGAGGATGATGAGGATGAGGAGGATGAGGATGATGAGGATGATGAGGATGAGGATGTTATGATGTTTACAGTAATGCCAGAGCGAGTACATTGGAGGTGGCAGATCATCTATTCCAGGAGTCAGTCCCTTCGCATGATTCTCCCTTCCCCCCTGACAGCCTCACATGGGGCCAGTCCCTTTGCACCATCCCATGGTCTTTTCATGGCCCCTGAAATCAAGCCTTTCTGGCATTTTCTTGGTCTATTTAAGCTACCTAACCTATGCCCCTATACTTACCGGACACCGTCCTTTCTGGAAACTAAGCCACCGTGGTGGCGCTCGTTGCACCGAGGCTGGCGGACGTCTACGAGGTCTGCGGCGCCGTGGGCCGCGAGTGCCAAGTACAGTTGGCCTTCGGCAGCAGCACCAAGCAGACCAAGGACTGGGTCTCCCCAGGCGACAGCAGCCAGCGCGCGCCCGTGCTCTCTCGGGCGCGGCCACGGAGATCGGAGATCCATACCCAGACACGACCCATGGGACTGCCATATATGCCGATCAGTTGGGGTGGTGCCATGGGGATCAATGGGGCGGCATATATGGCAGTCCCATGGAGTGTCTGGGTATATAGAAGATGTCTCTGAAAGTTGATGCGACAGTGGTCCGACAGTGCAGATCGGATGATTGCGGATGTGATGGGAAATTGTGAGGGTGATGTTCACCACTCAGTGTTGACTCGTCAGACCCGGGAGTGAGCAGTCTAACGTCTCAGAACCATTCAGTACTCGTTCTGGGGGCCACCAATAGACTGCCCTCGACTAGGTTGTTCCTTTTGGCTTCTTGGATGGGCTGAGAGTTTGACATGTGTTTTTTTTAATAAGGAGCAGGAGCAGTTATATAGGTGTTCTTTTCCCTGTTCTCAGGTCGCCTGGAAGATCACCAAGTGCAGGTGGTCAAATGATCAATTCAAGACTGGCACGGGAAGGTAGTTTGTCCACCTAAAGGTCTCTTGCCTCCATGGCGTGCATAAGCATCGGCGCCAGTAGGTCCTAGGTCTTGCTGGAGCGTTCTTTGTTTGTGAGCACCTGTTTCTACAACTCCCATCGCTTCACACTTTTAAGATCATTTAGGTTCTATCCCCAAACGCTGACCCTCGTGAGGTTCGGCGCCCCGCGGTGCTGGTAGATCAGGTAGATGTGACCTATTTCGATGCATAGCCATAGTCCATCAGTGCGCCCGATTCGCTGTTTGTATGCACGTGTTCGCGCAGGTGGCCTTGACAAGATTGCGGCCATCGAACAGCACGGGCAGGGCGCGGTGACCGATGACTTCGGAGAAGATGACAAGAGTCCTGGCGGCCGTTTTTCGGACCGGCCTTGTTCGGTGTTGGGACCGACTCGCCTATGGCCAATCTCATGAAGAGAGAGAGAGAGAGAAGAGTCCAATGAACTGCCCCACTACCTTTTGGTTTCCATTGGGCACCCCTTGGGGGGTCCAGGTGGAGATTTAGGTTGTTCATTTGCTGCAGTCCACTGTGGGCAGTCGACACTCTCATGATCATGGATTGTCAAAACTCTGCGTGTGTTTTCACTTAAAGCATCGAGCAGAGCCATGCAAAACCTTGGGATATTGGGATATTCAAGCAGTAGAATAATGGATCCCTACATGTGAAAGACCTCATTGAAACAACAAAAACACTACTCAGGTTCTCAGGACCAGGTATTAGTGGGTCGGACCTGTATTTTGGGGGCTTCTTTCATGTGTCGTTTTGCGAAGCGACGAGCTCTAAATACTCCAGACACATCCAAACACGTTGGTATGGAATGATGGCCTAGTTGATGGCCTGACTGAGTTGTGGTTGTAGTATGTAGTTCCTGGGAGGGGGACAGAGTCAAACGAGTCAGAAGCATATGTATCCCCTAGACCTGCAGTCGTATAGTCGTATACCTGCTCAGAAGGTATGAATGGATCCTGGCGCCCACCCCAGTCCCACATTCGACTGGGAGCCCTAGGGTATTACCCCAGATGATATTGCCAATCTGATGGATATACCCCAGGTATATGCCCCAATATCCCGAACACCTTCTATTCCAATCTGGTGGATGTTATGGGATCACCATGGCCCTTGTCGGAATTCGTAAAAAAAGATGTGACACCGAGAGTGGTTCGCTCGCCAAGAGCTGATTTGGAAGACCATCAAGAACCCAGGAGTTTTGTGGAGTAGGGGCACTTGGGCCATAGAACTTGGATCCCCAGAAGAGCCCCTGGAAGCCACTTATGTCAGCGAAGCCACCGCGGGCATCGTGTGTGGCATTTGGCATGGCAAATAGCGTCCTCGCGCCGGTCGCGTCGCGCCGGCATCGTCGCGATGGCATCAGGATCTACGAGGTGGAAGATGTGACCACCTTTAGCTTCACACAGGATCACGGGGTCGGTGAGAGGGGTCGGTGGATCATTCTAATGATTCAATTATTGATTGGATATGGGTGTGAATTGGCTCGCTGTGTGGCCTTTCTGCGTGGGTGTTCGTTTGTGTGTGTGTCCCTTTGCGCGCTTCTGTGCGGGTGTTTGTGTGTGTGTGTGTGTGTTCCGCTGCCGCTATACTTACATGCGGGCTTTTCAAATTTCATTTGGTTTTATGTTTCTTGCTACCGTAGCATTTGCGAGCAGGGGAAGTGATTTGTGTCAACTACCCTGAAACCTGCAACGAAAAGACCGCAAAGACGCAAAAGAGTCAGCTCTCAAGAAAGCTTGGTTGAATGTGTACTTGGTTGATGCTGTAAGTTATACTAGGTGCACTTACGGCAGAACTGGGCATAAGCCCAGAAACACACTAGGCACATGAAATGCTAGGTGTTTCTGATGTGGACGGGTGCCATACAGATGACGGGATGTGGCATGTTCTTACTGCAGCTTCCAGAAGGTGCATCCCTGGTGAACTGCAAAGAACGGAGGCATTCCCCTTTCACCTCCACAGCCACGGCAGACCAGAGACACCAGCCAGACATGCCCCCCACGTCGTGCCATGAAGTTTCGTGGCTTGTTTCGTCGCTTCGAGTTCGTCGCTGACTCAGGAGCAGGGGCGCATTGAGCCGATCCTGACCATGGCGCCCGAGGAGGCCAAATCTCAGCCGCTGGTCATGGTGAACGTCTACACCCGAGGGCTCCTGTCAGGCGGGACCCCGATGGGGCGAAGGATCCGCAGGATCCGCAGGAAGCGATTCGCGATTCGCGGGAACTGCGTGAAACGAACGGTGGGTTTCGGGTACGGATTCGAAGGTGTTAATGTATGTTAATGTTCCAACCTGTAGACCTTGAGATTATTGAACTTTGATGGTTTTTTGTATGCTTCTTGGGGTTCGTGAGTTGAAACCACCAAGCAGGTACGGTCACGAGTACCGAAAATCGGGGCCGATCAGAGGCGCGAACATCGGGGCCGAGGGTGGAAAGACTGAGTGGATGGAAAAGGTGGAACAGATGGTGTTGAGGGACTGGAATGTGGGAATGGATGGGGTGGAATATGGGTGGATGATTTCTATTTGAATCTGAAAAATGATGTCATGAATCTGTGGGTTGGGGCTAGTTCTTGGTGGAAGTGGCACATGTGTGTAGTATTTTTGTGAATGTGGGGAATGTGGGGTGAGTCGGATTACATGGACAGCTGAGGCCTCTACTAAACTCTATTGGGATTGAGATAAGTCTCAATGGACTGGAACCCCAGCGGTAGGGTGGTGCAGGGATGACCACCAAGGAATACGTCGCAACTATACATGGACTTATGATGATTCATGATGATTCATAATTTTCTCGGTAGATGTTTCACCTGAAAGTGTTCTAACTGGGTGCAACTCCAAGGTGCGCAACAGCATACCATGACGGTTACCACAACTCGCCAGGCAGGACACGGGTGGGCTATCAAATGAGGCGCGAGGGAGGGGACTGGGGGCCACGGGGACCAAATATGGGCTTCAAAGAAATTTGACGGTTTTCAATTTGAGGTGGTGGTCCGTGGTTAGCAACCTTGGTCCAGTACTCTATTGCTACTGATTTGCACCGTTTTTTTGTTGCATACATTTTTTTTAAATAGGTTATTTTGCTTGGCAACCAGCTGCCGGCGCTTCCCGCCGCTTCCCCTTCAAGCTGTGCGGTGCTGGGTTCCAGGCAGCTCGAGACCTTCAAGAAGTACGAGCCCGGGAATCCTGGACGACCCCGCTACATGCCACTGGAGCCGATGCCTTTCAACACGCACGCACGTAGCATGGTGGTTGACTTGAAACGTGTGACACCGGACTGCAGGAAAGGCAATAACTATAGAGGTTATACTGCTAGCCTGGGGCTTGGGCGCCCCAAAAGTTGTTTTTCAGTATATACTTGGTTTGTAGAACACCATGTTCCAATAGTCTATGTTCACAGTTTATAGTGCATATAGTTGCAGGTCGCGGCTAAACATCACTTGCCCGGCTCGGGATACGCCGGGGCTGGCCCTCAAAGAATGAACAGCAAAGACGACCAAGGTGGCCAGACCTGAAAGGGCCAATTGAAGGATTCACGTCTTTTGGGTCATGGGGTCGCTATGTAGAAGCCTTGAAGTGGAACATGCCAGGACCCACAAAGACCCCCTAACCTGTAAGGGATCTAAGGGACTATCAATGGAAGCCCTAAACGGGTGTCCTGGTAGTGGAACCTTTTGGTCTGCGCTCCTGTTCCAGAAAACCTGAAAATCTTCAGAGGTCAACCTTGCACACCAACTACTCACAGCGGTGGCTTTGGAAGGTGATCAGCTGTCGAGCATGTTGTAGTTAAATCCTTGTTTTGCTTGATGAATCCCTATGGTCAAATTCCCTAACCAGGGAAATATGTTTTTTTGTCCAGGTTTCTGGACAGCAAATCCAGGTTGTAGTTAATTAAACTGTGTTTGATGCCGCCCTGTTGGTTTTCCCTCAAGGTTCTGACCACGGATCAGGTATTCCTGGATCCGTTTTAATGGTCATCGAGCACTTCACCACGGATGACGTGCCACGTCACAACCGGAGGACTGTCAAGCCCATGGCTGCCTGGCTGATTCGTGGCCAACAAAGTCATCAGGGATTCAACCTTCATGTAGACTTTTGATTAATAACCCCTCTCCAATTGAATGCGCTCACTTGCGGTCCTCGCTCCCACGAACCCCCCCTTTCCGAGATTTCCCGGCGGGGTTGGGTGGGCATGTCGCCCGTGACACCACTGACCTAGCTAGGTAGTCCAACTATACTGTCTGTACACTACGAGCTACGAAGGCATGCTGTGGACAAGGTCGTAGATATCGGCAGGCGAATGTAAGCGTAATTAATGAATGCAGGTTCAAGAATTAAGGAACTAATTTGGACCAGGAAACTGAATATCATCGAAGTTTTTCTTCCTAAACATGTAGTAACGGACATGTTGCGTGAACTTGTCACGTTTAGCGGGATGGATTTCGACGTGGTCTGGCCATGCCACCTGTTCAGTGGATGTAGGCAGGTCGATTGGCGGTATTTCGTTGTGAAATGGTGGATCATGCGAAATTTGCAGGATGAGCTCATGTAGATACTTATAAGTGGCTTCAGCATTTGGTAAATGTGGTCTACGCGACACCCCTGATTCGTGGTACGCTGAAAAACCTAGTCTTGTCAAGCTGGCTGTACCCTGCTTTTTGTAAACCGGAAAAATTCGTGTACGTGAAAATGTTTGCAAATGTTTCACGATCAATCTGAAATTTTCGGCCATGACTCTAAGAGATCTTTTCTTGACTGGCTGCATCTGGACTTTATGGTGTGCATATTCCATGGCCTGCGAATAGCCAACTTCCTGGATCTTGATGGGGAGAATTCTCCCAGCCCATAGCATAAAAGAGATGGCTAGTTCTGTCCATGATATGCCTGGATCCTGTGGCGCCGGTGTCGCGGAGGGATCGGGCCAGCGTAGTTGTAGACTGAATTGCCAGACTAATTTTGCCCAGTTGATACCCCATGAACATGCCCAAAAGACAACAGGGTGCGGTTCCGGAGGGTGGGGAAAGAGTGGTTCTTGTACATGCCACTGTACTAGCTTTTGTATGTGTGTCTGTAACTGGTGGTGGCTTCTTCCTGATTGTTCCTGATTGAGGTGCTGGCTCGTCGAGGCATGAGGCATGCTAGCAGTGTCCTCGATCTTGTGCATGCGTGTTTGTGCTATATCGAGCAGGTAGTCGAGGAGCTTAGTAAACATGTGTTTTTGTTTCTGGTAGTGTTGTCGAACTGTATGGCATAATTCGTCAAATTCTGGCAAATCTTGTTTACGTACTTTTCCTGCGGCCTGATCAGCTAAGTCATTGCCGTAAATGTCATATAATTGTTTCTGGTTGGTGGCGTGTTCAAGTTGTTGGTGAGATTTGATCTTGTATGCCACGAATCGAAGTGGATCCCAAACTGAAATTAGTCGGCCTATGAGATCCCAGTGGTCTCGTTTATGGGGAGATTGTTCAATACGGCCGTCTTCAATATCTCTGATTATATTGAGGGAGAATTGTGAGTCTGTACAGAAGAAGATGGTGGCTTCGTCTGATGCTTTATGAGCTTCCTCTGCAGCAACAAGGATGGCGTACAACTCTGCGCGATTTATGGTCTGTGCTCCCGGGCAATGGCCTGTGGCTAATACTGTAAATTTTCTGGCTGGCATATCTTCACTGGGTGGATCACAGGTCAGGTTATGGCTGCCCAGGCAGCGCGTGCTGCGTATGGGTCTCTAGGGTCATCACAGGATCCATCAGTGTAAATAGTGGTTCCATGATTAATGTGACAGTTTATGTTTGTATGGTATGTGTGTACCCGCAAGTACATTGATTGTCGAACAAGTTCCATCTCTTCGGCGTGCCACGGCAATGGGAACCAGCAGAGGTGAGGGAAGTGCGTGAGCCATTCCACTGCTTGTGGATGTTTGGATCTTACGGACTGAAATGCTGTACAATGGAGTAGTTGGTGTTTGTGGGTATCATATTCTTTACACCATGGACAACTTGGGTCTTCTTGTGCGTGCCATTGTGCGATGGCTCCATGTGATTGCCAACCGGAGGTCAGGGTGAGTGCGAGTATCCGTCTTTGTCTATCTGTCAGCGTTGCAAGCACTTTGTGGGTTGTGTGTGAGTCGAATGGCATCAATGGAACCCCCTTCCTATGCACGATGAGGGCTTGGCAGTGCCAGTCCCATGCAATACGGGCTTGCTTCTTTATCTGTTTATTGGAGGTATATAGTAAGTGAACTCTGAGGCCACCCGGTCCGATGAGCGTGGCCTGGTCTGTTATTTCCCATTGGAGTTTGCTGAGGTACGAGGCTAGGGTGGTGGCTGGGCCCTTCACCGTGCCGTCGAATTGATTGAAACACCTCTTCATTTGCTGGGGTTCATTAATCCAGAATCTATAGTCCTCAACTTCCGAAAGCCAAACCTTTGGGGCTTAGATAGCTCCTCGTGGATTGTCCGTGGCCATGCGGAGACAGCTCCGAGCCGAGTGCCTGGTCTTGTCGCCCAGCTCTTTCGACCATCATGATTCAAAGTCATCAAAATCATCACGCAGTTGATTCAGGTGCTATTAGCATTGCTTAGCATGTTTCACCTGACCTTCCCTCTCAGGTTTACATCGTCCGGGCGTACGCCTTCATGGCACGCAACATCAAGGCCCACTGCCACGAGGGCAGCGCAAAGATCCATCGCTAGTTATACTGATAAAGGACTACATTTTTACATGTATAGCTTGGATGCTGTTGCTTTGTTTGCAACAGTCAGTAAACAAGCACATCACTATTTTAGAGGAAGGGCTGCAACCTCACCACTGTTACTGGCAATGGCACTGTACCCAACGTGTAGTACATATATAGGGGTGTATATATGGATTGTAAGCTCACTGGTGTCACGATGTGAGTGAACAATTCGTTCAATATCCAGACCAGACGTTTCTGGGACTGGAACAGTGACATACATCGGGGCAGTGGGGTGGTGGGGGACAACGTAGGTAAAGATTGTAAAGATTCCAGTCCCATGGAGTCTTTTGTCTTTGGGAGAGGACCTTTTAAATGGATCCTCACTCAGACCATCTATGAGTCCCCTGGATGGGTTTTGATGTATTAGACTAACTGATCATTAGACATTAGACATTTGCTCCAACTATGACCTGACTGCAACTCTTCAATCCCACGGATGGTTGTCTCTCAGAGGCCTGTTGCGGTCCAACCAGTCTTGCGAACGCTCTCCCTTCGGGGAACCCACCGCACGAGTCAGCGAGACATGGTGGAACGTGGCGTGGAACGAAGGAAGAGCTCTCGCACCCAGGCCCCTCACCAATTCCTCCACTGTCTTTGACCTACCCAGGAAGTAGGTGGATCAGCTGCAACACCTTTTTCTTGGGATTGATTTCCTCACGAGAGATGAACAGACGCTTAAAGGATCAAAATGATTCAAAGGTCAACCTCTTCTTTACCACAAAAACGGCTCGGGCGTCCGCTGATCTCCGGGCGGCCAGGTGGACACGGCGAATACCAACCTGGCGCTCCGGGTGGCCTGTGCCAGGGTCTCGAAGACCACCAACCCTGAAGCGAGCCAGGCGGAGGGGGAGGGATGTGGAGGGATGTGGAAATAGATGGTGTCGTTTGCCCGCCCGGAAACCCTGAGCAGACGTTAGGCACTGGCCACACCAGCCTAGAAGGCCTTGGCCTGCACCTTTTTTGTTTAGGGTTTCGAAAGCAACGTTAGGCAGTGGGCACCCGCCCCGTTCCGAGGAAGAGTCGGTAAAAGAGTGTCACTACGTTGGAGCAAGGCTTGCAACCTAACACACATCATCCACTGTTGCTGGTAATGGAATATGCCATGGTATACCGTCCTGAGTTGGGTAAGTGGGTAAGGTGATGTAAGGTGCGACGTTCTCCAGCATTTCGGGCCTCTGAGTGCCGACTCCCAGTTCCCCAATGAATCCACTTTTCCCTATTTATTGACCAGAAACTTCCCGATCTCCCATGCTAAAGAAGAGAATCCTGACTCTATGTAAACCTGCGGCTCGACCCAGGTTGGGCCACCTAACCTCTCCCGTTCCTTGGTCCCTCTTGCTCCTTGCGTCGATCCCCTCCCAACACCTCGAGAATGGACGTGCAGCGTGCGCATGTGTGCGAGGTGCGGCCCATGTGGATGAAGCCCTTGGAGTTGAAGGTGACCTTATGCCTCTTGGGTGATGACCCAACCCCCCGCCCTAAGAAAACACCATGTATGTATGGTAGCATATATTGGCTTCTGAAACCACCTGGGACAATGTTTTCCAGTCTGATGCTTTGGGACTTACCTGGCATTGGATGCCACACATCAACTCCTGAAAACCCAAACGCGACCTATCTGGGACTGGCAGTCCTGTCTTGAAACCAGCTGGGGAGGTGGATTGACCTGGGGTCAGTCGAAGTAGCAACAGATTCCAGTCCCATGTCATGGACTGTTTGGGTCTAGTCTAGATAGATATTATTATAGATATATAGATGCAGCTTATAGATATAGATATCCCAAGGGTGAGTGCCACGTTCAGCAACATGTTCCTCCTCTTCCGCCGAGAATGGCGCTTTTCCAAGGCTCTGATCATCCCAAAGAACCTCCGACGATGGAGCCAATCACGGTGACGCTGCTGGACAGTCAAACCATCCTGGGAGTAAAGAGCCCCGGCAGATTTGAGAGAGGTCAGGGTGGGAGTTGTTGCTGGGTTGGGTTGGTGGGTGGGTAGGTCGGCCATATGGGCTGGGAGGTGATGTGTCTTAAAGGATCTAGACAGTGTCTTGTTTGTGCTGCTTTGTACTGAGGAACGACCGGGACATTGGGAAGACAGTGTGCACATATGAGCAGCTTGGCGAACGGATCGGGGCCTTCATGATACCCCGGCAGTTCCAGGGGGCTCGTATATATGTTGATTCTGGTCAAGATGAATTGGATGGCCAGTGTACATAGTGTCACTATATCGATGAACTCTGCACAAATGCTCCGCTGGGAAGAGCATTAAGCACCGCTCCACCTCTCACTCAAAACACCGGGGCAAACGTGAGGGACACATGCTGATTGGCCCCATGACCATTCACCACCTCCTTGGCAACTGAGGTACATGCGGCAGAAGGACAACATGGGACGATGGGAGCCGTATCGGCTGCTGGACGGGTCGAGCTGCGGCGCCGATCTGCGCGATCTGCGGCGGTGTCGGTGGATCGGGACATCGGGAAAGGGTCGAGACGCGCTGCATTTCACCTCTGACCCCATGGCATCTATGGGGATCCAGTGGTGCCTTCACACATTGGAAAAACTGTAGTACAGTCACTGTAGGTGCCAGGAGGGTCCAGTCGTACCGAACCTCAGCCGAACCTGAGGTTCGGTACCACTGGCTCCCTGTCGGCCGGATTCGCCCCTGCTTCTTCTCGACGAAGGAAGCCACCTCTGGAGACTAAGTCTCGTACGGCTGATGTTGCTTGATCCCCCGAACCTGGCCGTTTGACATGCCGTTTCGAACCCCAAAAAGCCCCCTTGCTTGTTGAATTGTTGATGGTTCCTTCCTGGTTCCTTCCTACATGGTTGTTGAATTGTTGAGTTTACATTTCTTCATGGTTCCTTCCTACACCCATGCCTGAAACGGGAAACCCAGGCCAAAAACAGATCCCCCCAACAAACACCGTTGACACCGGTGCCTTCTTGTTTTTTCCTCTCGTTTTCCGCTCCGAACTCCATCCGTGTTTGCCCCCGCCACGTTCCGCAGACACGTTCGGCGCCGTCCCGGCGCGCTTCTGCGCTTCCAGCGGAGGTTGCAGCCCCAATGGGTGAAACTCTTCGGCGGCAACTATGGCAGCGTGGCCATGGGCCTCTCGGTTCCGGTCCGACCCGGACGGACGGTTGAGCGGTTGAGCGGTGCCGGCGATGGCGGAGCAAGGCGGAGCAAGGCGGAGCCTGAAGTGAGACGGTGGAGCGGGGAACGAACCGAAGAGAAATACGCCATGGTATGTGAGGAAGCTCTGTTGGGCCCAGTGACTTCTTGAAATTGGCCCTCAAGATGGCGAAGAGTGCAGAGTGCCATCCTGTCGTGTATTCTCGAGTGTGTATTTTTGTCGGGCCTTCCTTGGCGGAAAAGTTCATCCCTCAACCCATTCACCCATGTTCTTGGACCCCAAAACCGATATATTACTGCCTACTTAGATATTAGCTGTGAACTTCGGAAGATGGCAACATGCGCGTTCAGATGGGCATCCTTTGGTTCTTGTTTGGGCCTTCTTTTTGCCAAACTCTTGGCTTCAGGTTGCTTCGAACTACCTTAAAATGACCAAAACCACCCACCACGCCCCAGGCCTGTTCCGGTTCCGCCTTGGAAAGCGCCGGGCGGCGCTGGCCACCAACAGTTTTTCCGGACCCCTATCGGTGCCCCAGGTGAGGGTTTGGGTTACCCGGTCTTTGCCTGAACCCTATAAATCCAGTCACAAACCCGATCTCTCCCCGATCTCAGGTGAAGTTCTGATCGGCTTCGAGCTGCTGCACAGCAAGTTCCGCGCCGACCTGCCGGCGATCCAGATGTGGCCAGTCCCCGAGGCGCCTTCTGCGGTGAACGGGGTGAAGACCGGTGGGGGATGAGGAGGGTGACGGAACCGTGGTGAACACAAGGTGAAGTGATGTGAAGTGAGGTGAAACACATGGACACAGTTTTGCCACGGCCCACAGCCTGGATTCTGAATTCTAGCTGGAGTGGACTTTTTCGGTTCCTTGTCATGCAGTTCCAGGTTCAAAGACCATGAGCGGAGCTGATGCCAGGATGGGCCATGGAAGTGCCGCTAGCTTCCGATTTGCTGGTCTAGAATCTACGTGCAGAACCCATCTCGGATGGGTTCCAGCCGGTTCCTACCCACCCTGTTTCCAACTCACCCTAAGGGTCCATGACCATCCTGAGGACGTCCTTTGGCCCCAAAGACCATCCTCAGCCATCCTCAGGAAGTACTTTCACCTCCAAGACCATCCTCAAGAGGTACCTGGACCCTATATGGGTCAGAGATGCAGAGCTTCCAATTCGACGGCGCCAGGAAGAATTCGACCCCAAGCGTCACTTCTCAAAGCTCAAGAAGGCCACGCTCCATTTTTCCTTGCACCTTCGGCCTGAACAAGACTTAGTCTTTGGTCTTTTTGCGCGGTGGCCGATCCCGGTCCGGACTTCGCAACCGTTTTGTTCCATGCAACCGCCCTTGGATCCAACATCACCCGCCCAGAAATGGATCTTACTATTACACTCTTAACGAACACAGAAAACATGGTGGAAGTGGATGGCATGGGACCCTGGAAGACCAATCTGTCCTCTACCAATCAGAAACAGGAGGCACTTCACCTGCATGGCTTCACCTCTGAACCCGCCGGAACCTCGCCGATCGTCTGAGGTACGGCCTAAGGGACTTGATCCCCAACGGCCATGAGGACCCGGTGGTGAATGTACGGGCCACCGGGATTGCCGGACGGGACCCGTACGCGTGAACGTTGGCGTTCATCACCCAAACGCGTACTACGCGCCTGAGTTCATCAATGTTTCAGGGCTCATGTATACATACATGCAGCAAACACACACATGGAGAAAGGCAGGCGAATCTAGGACGAGTGGCACATTCCATTCGTTGGTGCTATTTTGGAGATAGAGCGACCTTTCTGATAGATCAACAGCACATCTATTTGGATGCATGGAAGCCGACCCTCCAAGTTCAACTTATATACCCATTGTAGTCTATAGGCCGCTAGACCCCGGTTCTGCAAGCAAAGCCATGGAGTCAGTCAGCCCCCTCATTGTTGCTACATGTTGCTACACTTGGTCCGCCAGCATTTCTGCAGAATCTGTTGGGGAGGAGGCGACAGCCGATTTATCCCACAAACACCTATCCAGTCAGTGGACAACCTTTAACCTCTTTTTGGGGGATGGGTTTGCTCACTGAACATCCACGGGTGGCCTGGGGTCCTTTACCCCGATCTTTCTTTGATCTTTCTTTGATCCTTGATCCACACTGTTCAGGGTCTGTAATCTCAATTGTAGATTGCTTGGATGGTGTAGCCCAGGTGGAACAGCGTCAGCCGTCCAGGGCCGTCCGACCCGGTGCCGGGTCCACCGCCAAGGTGAAGAAGTTCGAGAAGCCGCAACCCGCCGACCCCACTGGAGTGCCACCAAGCAAGCATCTTGACCACAAGTGGCAGTGGTGGGAACCACTAGATGAGATGGAGAGGGTTCGTGGAAGAAACCCTTTCTTCACCAGGAGGCATGCAAGTACACGTCATGCAAGTACGAAGTGGCAAATGCAATGGTAGCTCAGTATCGTTTGAGTTTATGTCCTGTTGATTTGTTGAGTGTGGTTCTTTTGGAAGTCGAGTTTGAATGCTTTCACGCCAAACTACATGAACTAAGCCATGGAAATGCCCTCATGTTTCCCTGTTGATGATAAACATGATAAACGCCGCTTCAATCGCAAATTGCAGCTCCAAAATGGGCCACAATGGCTGCTGGGATTGTGGCTCAGACGATGTCGGTTTCTTCTCATGGAAGCCAGGTGCAACACCCGGACAAGGCAACAAATATGGTTGTTCCGGTAGAGACTGCAGCCGCATCCAGGTACTACTCGATGAACTTTAAGTATGCCGCTTGGTGAAGTCGAGCTGGCTTCCGAAGATGGGGATGGGGATGGGGTGGTCGCTGGTGCCAGCTGCTAGGACCTTTGCCACCACCAAACCGCCAAGAGCATTCAAGCAGCTAACCATCGTCTCAAGCATTCCACGCATGTGTTTCCCAACCATCCATGGGACTCTGGGACTGGAATAAGTGAAACAATCGGAAGACACCTTTACCATCATCTTACACACACCTTTCAGATCGGCGGAAGTCGGCTTGATGGACCAAACCACCGAGCAGGCGCAGGTTGTGTCGGCTTGTGTTGCTTTGGTGGTGGTCGGGCCGTGTCGGTTGACGCGTGGCCGGGGGACGGAATCAACACACGCCCCTCCGGCTGAAAGCACCACGTGAACTCACCAAGTCCTTTGTGCCAGCTGAACGGCACAAGCGGTTTGGCGCCGCGCGGTTTTGGTTGTTTTGCGCCAAGGAGAAGTTGGTGCATGAAGGCCAAGAGGACAATAAGGACGATCACTGCCACAAGTGGAGGACGGATGCTCTAGGGCAACCTGGCGATGCTCAGGGGACCTCCCAAAAAACAGATGTGTTTGAAACCAGGTTGCGGGCGCCCTGCGCAACAGTGGGCTGCGACAGTGGGTTTTGTGACCCCGTTTCATATTCTTTTGAGTGCCGGGATGAAAGCCACTATATGAAGGAGATTATGTTGGTAGATCCTGCCAGACTAAGTCAACGCACGAACTCAGAGTATGAGTCTGAGTTCTCCACTCACGAATTTGGGATCTCAACGCCACGCCGCCCTAGAAGTGCGTTTTATTCCAGGTGTTCTAATTCCAAGGTTTAGGATCGTATTCCACATCACCGATGGACCTAAGCAAGTTCTTGCTTCCTCTTTTCCGGACAGCCGCCATTCCAAGTGTTTGCCGCTGCTGGCGTCAACTCAGGCATCAGGGCTGCCGGAATCTTGAGTTCTTCCAGGCCCTCCTTCGGAACAAAAAACAAACACCGGGAAAACTAAAAGAAAAGAACACATGGTTTTGTTTGTTGAAGTCCTCGAATATTTAATTTCATGGGTCTTGGGTCTTGGGTGGCCCATGGTGGGATTTGGTCTGGGTTTCGATGTTTGATCCATGCTTGATAGGCATGGGGGCCCAACAGAAGTTGCTCCGCCCGTTTTGGGCCCTGCAAGACCGTCAGCTGGGGATGCCGGTCCAGTCTGGAGGTTCGCTGGAGAGTTCCGACAGTCAAAAAAACCGTTTGGCTTGGTTTCAGTTAACATCGCCGGACCAGAGACCATCAGAAACCATCAGAGATATGCTAAGTGGTTTACTTAAGGTTTCAGATGTTTTCATATTCAACCCTTTACTTGGGATGATCGATTGTCACTGGTACACTTCTTCCTAGCTAGCTATGCAGAGTTGGTCCCATGAGACTTGGGCCGAGCTTGCAGCCAAACCACTTATATATGTTAGAGAAAGGCCTGCAACTGAACCATCATCGTGAACACTGACCAACTGTTTGGAAGTGAATTCCACTTCGTGAAGATGCAAAGCGGAAACATCCACGGTTACTGCTAGTAGGATAGGCCCAAGTTATACATCTTATACTACATCTTCACAATGTTCCTGTCCAGGAGCCCGTGGATCACCTGCAAAACCTGTTCGGAGATTGGAGACACCCCACTCGAAACCAACCGGCTGCAAAGGTTACTAGTAATCCTTGCAAAGACGGCTCGGGAGATTATTTCTTTCATCCTCCAAGTGATTCGGCCCACGGAATTTGGACGCATTGGCACCGTCCCCATGCTGACCGTGGCGTTTCTTTGCGGCGGCGGATGCGGACGTTTGGACATTCAGGTCCGGAAGATCAATGTGAAGGTCCCGGACAAGGACCGATGTTTTTGGGTGGGGCATATCGAGTGGAGGAGGCGCACTGGTGTGAATAGGTGACAGAATAGGGACCTTGTATGAACTGGAGTGGGTGGAGTGGAGCCGTGTTGTAAACATGAGGTATCTTCACTTTCTAAGATACTTGTCCTTTTTGAGAACATGTCAGTCAGGGACAACCGGCATGTGCCTGTGTCAAGGCAGACACTTGGCATATCTTGGCGGCATGTTCACAAACACTTGAGTCTAGTGGTGCAAATGAAAACTCCGCCTTTCCACGCGCGCTACCCCTATTTCTTTGCCTCTTGAGATGGTGTTTCACCATTTGATCACTGATACTGAAATCCCGGCAGCCGCCGTGACGGTCACTAAAAAGGCGGGTTTTGCTGGCACCAGGAGATTCTGCAACCCTTCATTGCCATCCGAGTCTTGGAGAAACCGGTGGAACTCTTTCAAGGCCGAGAAACGTGGAACCGAGAGACAACGTCGGTTGAGACATGTGGAGACGGTACAGACGATCGGCGCAGGTATTGGTCGGGGACGTGCGCCAGAAAGGAACGAAAGACGAGGCCGATGTCCCTCCCAAGAGGAGATATGTATTAGTGTAACGACCTAGTATATATTTCTTATTGTATATATTACAATATATATAGCTAAGATATACTGGTATATAACCTGATATAACCTGTTGTGGCTGCACACACAGCTTGATGGACCGCCGAAAGAACTTGAAGGCTTGGCGTGCCTTGGGGAATTAGCTTCTGTTTGTTGTCCAGACGGAACGCCTCAAAAGTCAATCCTGTATATTCTGTGGCTACTTCAATGCTTGCATGTGTGGAGCCGGACTTGCTTGGACAAAAGCAGCACTCTGAACCGCCTAGTTTTGAGGTTCTATTATACTGTTGATGTAAGTATCATGCTGCAGCACCTTGAAACCGGTTGATGTCCAAATTTTCAGTTGGATCCCTTCTGTGAGATCGTTGTGTAAGGGAGCAGGTTCAGTACTCAAGGGCGGTTTTCTTTTGAGCTTGGTGTGGTATAGTACTTATGGGATACTATATTGGTATAGTGACTCCACGAAACATTTGAACGTGAACGCCTTTTAAATTTTAGAGCAATAATCATGCTTGGAACACAGTTTTTCACCTGACTTGGGGAACCCACTTGTTCCTGTCGCTCCGTTTGCTTCTGCAAGGCACCGCGCTTCAAATGAAGCCCTTCGGAGATGAGGGGGCCTTGCCCCTTGGACGGTCCAGGTTTGGGGCCTTCTTTTGCGAGCGTCTTCGGCGAACCTTGGGGATCCAGGTGGTGCACCGGAAGTCCGCGGCTAAGCCTTCAGGTCACCTTCTTTTAGGGGGCGATTGGGAGGGTTTCCCTTAAACATCCTGGAGTCATGGCCTACCCAGGACAAGTGGAACACCTGTTCTTGGTCATTTGTGGTGGGGATTGGGAGGCGGAACATAGCCGGGTCGAGGGGACCTGTGTGGGGGGGGGGGGAAGGAGAGGAAGGAGGCTGAGCAGATGGCTTCTCGAAAACAAGACACACACAAGACGCATGGAATCTGAATGATACAGGGTTTGTGAGAGTAGTTCTTTGCATGCTCAATGGCTTTCGGCGTTCATGATTGATACTTGGGGGAACACCAGAAGCCTATGAGATCATGGTCGCTTTAAAGATGTGGCCCGCTTTTGATCCAAAGCATTGTTTGCAAACCTCCTGGCCTCCTGGCAAATGCTGAGGATTGGCGAGAGCCGGCAGAGTCTAAATCGACTCTACCCTTGCATCCTGGCTTTGAAATATCAGGAATGTGTGTTTTCGGGATGCCGTTCCACTGCTCTAGTTCCAGCTCCACTCCAGGCAGGTTGAGTCGGCTGCGCATTTCTTCCCAAAAACATGATGAAGGTTTAAGGGCTTAGACCAGTGGTGAAGAAATAGTTTGAACTATGAACTAATTAGTTCTTTGGGTGATATGCACTGACCTGCCCATGCTTGGGTGAAGCGACCTACCAGAGCACTCGGCCGACCTACCAGAGTCAGATGAGTCAAACAGTGTGAAGATGTTTGGACTTCTTTGGACAATGAAAGGTCCTTTCCCCGCTGGGTTAGATTTGGTTAGATAGATGTTGCTTAGGCCTTTTGGGGGCATTTCAGGGCATTCCACGGTTCCACGAGACCTGGGGCGATGTGTTCTTCTTCGGCGCTTGGCGTTCGCCGCCCTGCACTGGTCCCCTTCTTGGAAGGCGCTGCTCCGTCCGTCCAGGCACGTGGTACGAAGGAGTTTCGTTGGATTATCCCTACAGCGCCCAGGCGCACCCGGACGGGTGGAGAGACGGGTGGAGAGATGCTCAAGACGAACGAAGGATTCGCCGGTGGAAGGTTGTGGCGAGTGGATGATCAGTAGCGAATCGACTACTGTATGTCAAGTTCAATGATAGCCTTAGTTTTGGGGTGATTCTCAAGTGATTCTCAGGCGATTCTCCCACTTGTGACCTTCATTTTGAGGTCAAGAGTCAGGCGATTCTTGCTTGCTTAAGCCGTTTAAGCCCCTGTTCTGTCCTGGTTCTGTGAGGAGAACCGGATCAAGAAAGGCGTGGATAAGGCGATCCGTGCCTGTGCTTCCAGGAGCACCGTTGGGGGCAAGGCAGGTGGGGAGGGGAAGGGGTTTGGGCTGGTGGAGGGGTTGTCCTACCCCAGACCACTCAGACCACTGGAATATACTGGTCTTATTCTACTAGACCATCCATATCAGACTGGAATATACTGTAATTATTCCACTAGACCATCCATATCAGACTGAAATGTACTGGACTAGTTGATACTACAGAGAAGAAAACCATTGACTGACCTACCAAGGAAAAGTGGACAGCCTTTTAACCTTTTTGGGTGGATTAGTATCCCCAGGGCGGGTGAAAGAGGTTAACCTGCATTTTCCACGTTGAAACTGAGGGAGTTCTTCTACGATCTATTCATAATGTATATAAGTTAACTATATATATTCCATCCATGGATGGTTTGTATAGATTCTTAGATTGGACACTCACCAAACAAACAGATTGCATGAGTCAACACTGAGAGTTGGATATGAGAAAAGAGCGTCCCCTACAGGGTGTATCAAGATAGAACCGCCATGAACTTCGATCAAACTGTGAATTTGGGTGGCAGGATGCTCCATTCACCCGTTGGACTCTTCCAGTAATGTGAGATTTCCCACAACTCCTGTTCTTGTTTGTGAGGCCAAGCATAGAGGTCCCTAATTAGATCTATGGGCACCCGGAACCTGAAAAAGGAAGGGGCTCATCAATCCAAAACCTGTTTTGGCTTTCCAGGGTTTCGCGGAACCTCAAGACACCGGGTGCTCAACCTCAAGACACCTGGTGTTTCTGAACACGTCGTTCTTAGTGTCATCTTGTGTTGGTCGCGTGGTTTTTGTCCAGGGATCGCTTGGGGATGTACACTCTGACTAGGCGGGTGGTCAGCTGGGTTATATCACCCAGACGCGACGCGACATGCTGATCAGGCCAGGGGTGGTGCCAGGGGGGTCAATGGGGCGGCATATATAGCAGAATGGGTAATTCTCTCCCAGGGGAGGTGCATATGTAGCAGTCCCATGGAGTGTATGGGTCATTCTCTCCCAGGGGTTTCTCCTGTCTCTCCTGTCGGCGGGTGACCTTCGACAGGACGATCTTCGAGGAGGAGACACCCGAGGATCGTGCACGTGAGTTGCAGGTGGAACGAGAACAGCGGCGACAGGAACAGACACCTGGAGCAGTTGGAGGGGAGGCGATTGAAGTTGAGTGAGTGAAGTTCTCACAGAAGTGGAAGTGATATCACGGCGTCACTCGTCACTCACGGCTGGAACGTGGTAAAGCACCTTTCCCGTGCCATGCACTTCCATGATGAGCGTATATACGCTTTTATAGGGTTTGTTTGCTAACCAGTTTTGGGCAGTTGGTGAGCTTTAATTGAAGGGTTAGATGACACATCGTGGATGCATTGGGGCTGTGGAGGTTTGTTGTGGACACTTCCTCTTGTTCTTGTTCAGGATGAACTACATGAAGTCGCTCATCACAATGGAAGAGGAGAAGGCTGAGACCATCGACAGCCGGGCCTTGCCACTGGAGCTGAGGCCCTTCAAGTCGGTCTTCAACCCAGCACCTTGGCAGCGTCGTTTTTCGAGCTGTGCGCGTCGCCGTTGGTTTGTGTCGACCGCCCGGAGGAGCTTTTTCGATACTTTTTGGTGGCTGCATAGGCCAGAGGTTTTTCAAACATGTATGCGCACGAACAAAGACTTGACAACTCGTTCGTTCGACACTGGAATTCGACTTGGAGACTTTTTCGTAGTTGTTTTTTCGTATCTTTAATTTTCTATGTCACTATGGAGTTGGTTGTGGCTTAACCCGGTGTGTTCTGACTCTCTGGATGATTCTGAATGCACGTTCTGTCTGCACAGGCCCAGGGAGCGCGAGGTGGGTTGGGGTGGGCTGCAAAGGCCCCTGTTTGGAGGGAGCGGGAGCTTTTAGTACTTGTACGTGTTTTAGTACTTTTTTGGTGTTCGTTTAGAGCCCTGTTCTGGGATTGACATGGAGGGGCTGCAGAGTTGTTTGTTCTTGCAACCATTGACGCCCTATCCTCAAGAGGCTGAGGACCAAGTCTAAGTGCAGGAAACAGCCGACCGAGGCGGGCTATTTGCCGGAAGACCGCGAAGCCTTGCAGTTGCGTGAGGACGGTTCACCTCGTTCGCTTGGCCTGTGGATGCCGGTCGCCGGACCGTAGACCAACCCCCTGCCGGTCGCAGAAGAAGATATGTTCATCGCCCAGTCTGATCCTCAAGAAGTCATGGAGCGACTTCATTGGCCAGTCAAGTCGTGTGCAAGTGAGAACCACACACAAATCTGACCTGGTCATTCGCCAGCAAGCACGCGCCCCAGTCATGCATAGAGGCGATCTGTTGCACAAGCTTGCATTAGCAACCTTCACCAGAGCACCGCCAGCATTTGTACAGACACCTCCAGTACAGTAGACCTGGTACTGTATATATCATAGGGCACGCATTTGGTGTCCGTGAAAGGGCGATTTACACCGATACACTTATTATCCTACAGTAGAAAGGTCGTCATTCATGTACCGGACCTAACCTAATTACATTGTATTACATTTTCCGGTCACTAGCCACACCACCGAGAAACCACCAATCATATACAAAGGCTACAAATCACTGAAAAGTCTACTCCACCAGCACCCAGAGTGTTTTTGGGACTAGTGATTCATGGCGTCAAGACCTCCACTCTGTAGGAGCACATCCTCAACATGGAACAGTTGGGCAATTGTCCCCTTTGCTTCGGCGAGCGTGCTCATGCTGAAGCCGGGGGAGCCGGCTTGAGGCTCCGAGGGCGCCTGGGCATGTCGAATGTCTCGCACCAAGTGGTTGCAGAATTGTTCGAGGCACCTTGAAGTCGGAATGCAAGGACCTCAACCCCAGGTCCTATCCATCAATCACAGTGGGTCAAGCCATAGTTGATATGACGAGATCTTCCTCCAGACCTTGGGAGGCACATCGGTACTGACCTGGGGTCTGGAAGCTTGTCGACCCTCAGGTGCGATGAAAGTCCGGGTTCGGTCGATCGGTCGGTGCATCCACGTTCCGCTTCGGGCATCCGACCTCTGCTTCCACGCAGCCCACGGCGCATGAGGAAGCTGGAGCAGTCGAAGCAGGTCCATGTTTTCAAGCACCTTGGCGCACCTGGAAGGTCCATGGCATGGTGTGCGAAGCAGTCGATCCATGACAGACATCGTTTGTTTTGGGGTCAAGGACCCACACTCTGACGAACACATCATCATGGAAGTGGAAATAGTCCCTTGGATGATGAAGCCCACTTTCCTTACGAAGAGGGGGTGCCATCCGCTTCGATATGAGTGAGTCGGAGTGTATACCCTGGAACCAGCACCAATCAAAATATGGTGGACCTGGCTTTGTAGTGTCAAATCCTTAGTAAAACATAGTAAAACAATGCCGGCACTGTAGAAACCATTAAATTCATGGTGGGCCAGGACGCCATAGCATGCAGCATCCCTGGAGCAGGAAAAAGTATCAATTTCATCAAGCATCTTGCCCTTTCAAGAGGGTGCTTGTTTTGGGTGGGGTTACCTTGCTTCAGGCGACTAGGTCTTGCTTCAACTAGATGAGCTGTGGCCAAAGGCCAAAACCTCAAGACATGGTTTGATTAGATTTTTTTGTTCCAGTTTGTTGGCCGTAGTTATGGCACCTTGTTCCATGCTGGTATGGCCATTGAAATGATGGCATGGCTCCCATTTTCTTGTTTCTGACATGCCCCATGCTCCCCTCCCTGTGACATGCCCTGTGACATTGAAAGCCCTTAGAACATCATCACCGTTCTCAGGCCCCTGAATCATCATCCAAATCCAAGCTGAGTACAGTGGGTTCAGAGTGGACGGCACAATCCCCAAAAGATGGTTTATGTCGACCCCCATCTAAAAGATGTGTGGGGGTTTGTGCCAACCACTGTACTTGGCCTATATGATTCATTGAAAGCTCCTATTCTCACTTGCTGACATGTTTACATACATGTTTGCATGTGATATACTGGGAAGTGGCCGACCAAACAATCAAAAATCAGAGCCAACACAGCAAACACATGACACATATTGTGGAATATCCTTCGCCTCCAGTGGCACTCCATGTTTTATTTTTGTACCCATTTAAAGCATTTAAACATGCGCCGGTCGGAAACAACCTGTATATTACAAATTATTACAATACGTATAACACCACCAGCAAACACATGACACATGTAGTGGCATATCATTTGCACTCCATATATGGTCCGTTCTTTGGCCAGTTCCCAAAAAAAGGACATGCCATTCGTTCCCCACCCTTCCGAGAGACCCGACATACCGTATTACCACCACCAACCCCCGCCGTTCGAACGCACGCGCCGAAGGGACCCGCGTTCGGAGAGGCCCGACTTTTGGTACCAGAACGCGCCCCTGATGCGGAACGCGGACATCGTCCAGGATGACGAGCTCACGGACTGGAACTTCTCCTACGCCGCTTGGGCGGACCCGGTGGTCGGTCGGTCGGACACCGGCCGTTGCCCGTTCGGCTTGGGGGAGCGAAGCACGAGACACCGCGACCGTGTCGACGTAGGCCTGGAGGATGAACGGGCATCCATTTGTTTCGTTGTTTGTGTCGACTTGATCATTTCAATGCTGTGTTGGGCGGTCCTCTCATACAAATCTAACAGCAGTACTGTATCTAACAAATCAATCAAACAAGCCATCCACCGACCAACCAATCAAGAATCATCAATGACCATCAAACATAATCAAACATCTACAATAATCAAAAACCATCAATCATGTCGATCATCAGCCATCAATCATCAATCATCAATCACTGTGTGTGGTGATCAGTGGTGATAAAGCACAATGAAGATAAGACCAAAAGACTCCCCCAGTGGCCCAGTGGCGGTCTCCAAAGCATGCAACATCAAATCATGGAACCAATTCTTTGTGCCATTCTCTTTGTGAACCTCCTGGGGTGAACCGCACCGCCAAGAACCCATGGTCCGTGGCGAAGCGTTGCGCATCTTTACTCATTGCTTCAGGATGAGTTGGTCCTTGCAGTGGAGCTTTGTTTGGTCAGAAAGGGCCAAGTCACCAAAAGATGGCCCAAGTCACCGAAGGATGGATCACAAGATGCCCCGGTGGCCGCAGGCGATTCGCTTGCCTGTTGAGGCTGTCAGACTGTCATGTGACGAAGTCGAAAGGTGGATATTGCTTTCCGATAAGCTGGGTGGTTGTTTCAGATAATATTATATATATGATATTTGTACGATTTGTAGGTTCCACCGAACCGTTGCTCGCGATCTATGTTGGTGATGATTGATCCGTCTCAGTCTCAGACTTTATAATAAGTGTTTGTTCGTTCGTGAGTTGTTCAACCACCAACCAGTCAGTGTTTCTCTCCTTTACGTGTGCTTCCGAACCCGCAGATCGCTGCAGATCGCCTCCGGTCTCCGGGCACCGGGCGCGTGGGGTCGAACTCGCAGTGATGAAAGGTGTGACTCCCCCGCTAACCCAAACAGTCCAGGTATGGACTATACCTTGACCCCCCAAACGCCCCAAGATGCCCCAAGGTAGGTAAATAAAGCAAAAATACATATGCCAGTTCCATGGAGTGCTTGTGTAATCGAGGACTCCCACATCCAGCGTGAAAGGGTCTCTTTCAACTCCTTCCAGTGGCGCGTCTTCGCTCCCGAGGAGAAGGTCTTTGGCTTTGTGAAGTGTGTCTTCAAGTTGATGGACGGTTGGGATCGAGAGGCGCAATCTGACGACGCTGCAGGCGCACCTCGGGGGCGGAGGTCGGGAAGAACGGCGGTGCGACAAGCAGCGGAAGGAAGCAAGCCATATTAGTATTATTCGTCATGTCAAGTTCAACTTGCTGGAAGCTGAGCTGTTCAAAACTCATCCTCTATCCAGGATTAATTAGGCGGATGACCGATTAACGAGCATTTTTAGGTTGACGATGTTAACGTGCCAAGTGGTCAATATGTGTCAATGTATATGCAACAAGCTTCTAGAAATGGACCTCCCACATGTGTCATCATTTGTCACTTCATGGGAGTTGCTTTTTCCTTTGGGTGGTGTACATTGAGCAAACATGCATCTTCTGGGCAGGGGAAGAATGAGAATCAACGCTAGTGGAGCTTGGGAAGATCATTCTCATTTCAACTTCAAACCAATGTGGCCGCAGAGATGTTATTAAAAGAAGGGTATGTTTTGTTTTAAGATCCATGAAGATCCACAGGATTTCTTGGATACCACCCGGGGTAGTCTCCTCAAGTGGTGTCAAAGGAAGGCCATCGGCATCACCCAAATAGCCATCCATCGCCCCTTTTTCGACTTCGCCAGGCCTCTACTGTTGGCTCGCGTTTCCGCATGGGCTTAGAGGCTGTCCATGTTCGTACGCTCGGACGCTCGTAGGCACCGCGCTGGCCATGGCAGAGGAGGTCGAAGATGAGGGCGAAGATGAGGCGGCAGATGCCGAGGTCGCCTCCCAGGCCTGCAGGTTTGGAGATGTCTGGAGGTGTGGAAGGTCTGGTGATCATGGGGGGAGGTCGGATTGAGGCATCTCGGCTTCCCAATGAGTCCATGCCAGTCCGGCCCCGCCTCACGCGGTGCCGACTTGACTTCCCCTCAGGCCATGGCGCAGGTGTCCTCGAAGAAGGAGGACGATGCAGGCGCGCTCGATCGGGGACGGACGAGTCAACGTGTCCGTCTCGTGCTCCTGTTCGTTCGGAACGTGATGAGATGTGAGAAGGAACCGGGGGGCTATACAGATGTGGATCGGAGGCTCAGTGGCAAACAAGTCTGGTTTCAGTGCAAAGCAAAGGTGCCAAGTCTGGAGAACACATCAGCAGGTCACACGTCCATAATTGTGGGCCAATGGTTTTTAGTGAGTTGAGAGAACACCTTTGAGGTTTGACTATTTGGGTTTGTGGGCCTGTTATTGATTGAAGACCCATATTTGCATCGACTGTGAAGCGCAAACTCTACCGGATGCCAACTTGAGGTGGTCAAAGAGTTTGTATAGAGTCTTTGAGTTGGTTTTGATGTGTTTGTGGTACGTTGAAAAAATGAATTCGGCAGTATTGCTAGCCAGTTGCTAGCTATATATGTGATTATATGTGTGTTTTAATTTGTAGCGCAGTATTTTGTATATTATGTATTTCGGATCAACCACAAGAACGACAAATCAGTTTCGTGACCAGCCCGCCACCAAACAATACAAAGGAATCCATGCCGCATAGCGTGACCCTTCTCAGGCAAGAAGCCACCAATGTTCTGCACCCAAGTTCCCCCTTCAGCGCCCCACCGCATCACGTGCCCCTCCGCGATTGAAAACAACTGCGCACCGTGCCCCTCCGCCTCCGCCCGAGTGCGGCGGTCCCTCCGAAGCTCCGCTCTGGGTGCTCCCAGGTGTGGTGACCGAGGAGGACAAAGCGAAGTTGAGAAGATCCGTGGGCCCCTGGGACCGCGCAGTGCACACCAACCCACCCCCTGGCAGGAGACGGGTTGCCATGGCCAAATCCAGACACTCGAATATGCCGTATGCCTTAATACAGTTGAAGACCTGGCCTTTTTGTGTGGTTTTTGGTACCATGTCTTCCTGGCAGCACTCTGAATTGGATTTGGGCCAAGCCGCTTCCTCCTCAGGCTTTGACGACGACTTGGATTCCTACGCCTTCGATGCGCCGCGGCGGGTGCAGTGATTCTGGGTGGGAGTTCATGCCGAAAACCATGTCCACATTGGAGGGCCATGGGGACCAAATGGGGACCATGGGGACTGGAAGATCTATAGCTTTTTACACCATTTATGCATGATCCATCCATGTAGGAGCATGTAGCCATGAATCTATTCATCCCCATGGATGGAAAAGGGTGGAAGATCTCGAAATTACAGTAATTACATGGGGTAGATGAAAGGATCCATTTCGACTGTATTACATGGATGGAAAAGGGTGGGCATTTCGACCGTCGCATCTCTCGGAACCTCCACAGCTCGCGGACGGAGTCCTCGGAGATCGCACCGAGTCTCGCACCGAGTATCGCACGGCGACGAGAAGCAGACGCAGACCATCCATGCGATGGAAGAGTTACCCTACATGTTACATAGACCATCCAATAGGTGTCCAATGAACTACCCTGCACTACTGGGGATCTTCAATTGGACAATCATTGGATGGTCCAGGTATAGGAACGTAATTAAATGCGGTCTATGTAGGTAACAATTATTCCAGCCCCACCCCACCCAACACATCCCTCAGTTGTGGTTTTAGCACCATGCTGAGACACCAGGACCATTAAAGACAAATGACTATACCTTCGGATGACATGGGTTTTAGAACACAGACATGGGAACTCACACATTCCCAAGTCATTTGCACCCAGTATATCTTTTGGTTTTGTCCATGTGTTTCTTTTGGCTCTTGTTTGTCTCTCGGTATTTTGGTATCAATTCTTTTTGGGGCGTGCGGTGCATCGGGGACCAGGCGAGTCTGTCAACCCAACACATCGAACGAGCAGTTTGTCTCCCGACCGTGTCGGCGACCTCGCTGTTTTTGAGGTCACGCGGCTCACCAATCGCTTCAAGAACAAAGAGCCTCAGAAAGCCTTCAGAAAGAAAGACAAGAAAGGATCTGCTGAAGTATCCCAAGAATGATGCGATATGAGCCTGCAGGGAAAATCAGGTGCAACATCTTGAATATCCGGAACCTGAACATGTAAGACACGTATATACCTGGATTCAATGTTAAAGGTACTTGGAGGTACCTGGATGGCAGAAACCTTTCTTCCCGTTGGTGGTTTGAAGGGAGCACTTTGGGATACAGTGTTTGTCCAGTTGTTTGACCATATTTCATACTCTTGTGACATGGTGACGGAGCTACAGTAGTCGCTCCACTTCATCACTTCCGATGTTCAGACTGACATGTTTTCGACCGTTCTGATGTTCAGCTTTGCAACAGCACCTTGTTGAGCCTAGCCGCATCAGCACCGAGAAGACCACACCTCCAGTGGTAGCACCTGGGCAGTCTCAGGAGCGAGTGCCTAGTCGCATCCGCGTGCGGATCTATTTCGTGAAGGCCATTTGCATCTTCGGGAAGCAGGCGCGAATGGTCCGCAGGCGTCGTCTACGACGGCGCGCGAGAAAAGGGTCCGGAGCCAACCAGTGGCAGGAGCAAAAGCGTGTGCAGAAGCGGCTCACTGAAGGGGCTTATATATATTACCCAGACGCTCCATGGGACTGCCATACTGCTATATATATATATAGTATATATGCCTACATTGGGGTGGTTTGGGGGGTCAATGTAGGCATATATTCCATACATGGAGTGTATGGCGTATATATCATTGATCTTACTTTGCAAGGAGACTTTTTATGTTTCAAATTGAGACTCGGCCGTGAAATGGGTCGAATGGATGATTTGGGAAAGACCATAGTTTTAACCCATACACTCCATGTATGGAATTGATGCCTACATTGACCCCCCGTGGCACCACCCCTGGCCGTTTCTCGGCAGTCCTATGGCAGTCCCAGACACATCGGTTGCTGAGGCCCGTTCGCGGGACACCGAATCATTTCACCCCAACAGCCGCCTACTTTCCCTGGTCGACCCGTTGGATGATGGCCGCCCCGTTGAACGCCTTAGTTGACCGGCTTAAAAAGAGTTCGATTCTTGGAAGGACTTCCTGGAAGTTGGGAGTGTCAGTTTTGGGCTGTGGAAGTTCTTCCATTGACTCCCAAGACTCCCAAAGTGCATCCTGATTTTTGCCATCTAACAGTATTGGAGGCTTCCCTCTTCCTCACGTCCCGGGAAGCCTCACGTCCCCAGAAGACCCAATCGTTTCTTTTGGCCGCCTGTGAACATCGTCCGACATCGTCCACGATGACAGGTGGAAGGCTTTTTCGGAAAGGCCTTCATTGACCCCTACTTGGCTTACAAGTTGGGCAACGTCCTGGTGTCCATGAGGAGCCGGTCGTTATCCTGACAAAATTAAAAACATGAAAAAATAAAGATGACAGGTAGAGCCAGTGGCGGGGTATGACCACGTCCAGCAGAACACCTACAGTGCCAGGATTGTTTGACCAAGCCGTTGCTGGGATGTGCTCGGCAACGGAGTTGATCATTCCCGCTCCTCCCGAGTTGCGGTGACCATTCGCAACGGCAACGGGTTCACAACGGGGTGGCCATGTTCGGGGCAGTTTACTCGGTATGGCCGGCGGGCGAGAGCAGGGCCTTAGCTGAGTGGGTCATGGGTCCTCTGGCGGAGCATGGGTGAATGAAGTTAGCAAAGAATAGCAAAGACCTTGTGATTTGTTGAAGATCCTCATGTCATTGGAGTTCATGCACTGTGGAGATCTCTGGAGGTATTGGAGGTCAGATCTCCCTAATAAAGGTGATGACCTGATCATGATTGTATGATGGTTGATGGGATTCTGTGTGAACCATGAGGCCTGTGTGTGGGGTACCCTTTGTGAGCTTAAAATCCTTAAGAGGTTGATAGAGCATTTCCGAAGGAAACAAACAATTTTTTGCTAGAGAGTTTTTAGGGATTGTGGAACAAAGGTCGCTTGGGAGAACATTGGCAGCTTAGATTGCAGCTTTAAACAATCTACTAATGAATTTTCTGGGGGCAGTTGGGCTTGATTAATAGGGGAAAGTTTTCTCCAAGGAAAACAGTTTTAGGATGGTGCCAATGGCGAAATTTAGGTTCTAAATTAGTCTATTGATGGGGCTCGAGCTGGGCTTGATAAATACTGAAACCTAGGTGCGTATTACATGTCATTCTGAAGTAGTTACAGAACGGACGTTCCAAAAGGGAGATGTGAAATAGAGCTCTTTAGATCTTTTTTTCCTTTGAAGGTTGTAAGGTTTTCATTTCGCTTTGGAGGGTCCAACGCGCTTCTTTCCGGACCAACCAACCTCCATTCCCCCCACCGCCTTGGGAATCCGCAGACGCCGGTGAGAAGGTGGTTTTCGGTTTGATCGCCTCTCGGTTGGGCTCGTCGTTCCCATTTACATGGTTGGGTGGTTGACCTGGGGTTCAATTGCAGGTCCATTCCAGTCGTTCGCATCGCCGCATTGGAAAAACGGGACGCCTTCCTGCCATCGGGCTCGCAGGAACATGGCACAGTTCAACACCAATGTGCCCAGCTTTTACCGTGTCGAGGCCGGCGGCCCGGCGGCCGACGGCATATAGTACCCTTTGAAAACGAGGATCACGCGCCCTTGGGCGCCCTTTGGGGAGGAGAGGAAACGTGGATCACCCCAGTCAAAACAAACACGTGGAAGAAGAGCAATCCGCGTCATCATCCCCAATCCCCAAGATTCATCCTTCGGTTCCCGGAAACTGACTGAACGAGTCACCATGAAGGGTTTCTACGCTGTCCCCGCTTTGAAGGGTCGCGTCCGGTTCCCGGGTCCAGAGATGTCCTGACATGTCCAGAGTAGAGCCAAACACTTGCACCTTACTTCATCCCTAGGGATCCAAGTACCTTGTCAGAAGCCGGACCCTCCAAACCTACATAATGGTGTCTCCAATCACCTTCTGAGAAGGTACGACTGGATCCCTAGGGCATTTGGCATTTAGGATCAATGATGAGGTTGACGGGCTGATTGGTTGGTGGGTCTTGCCTGGTTGCGATGCGCTCTCCTCTCCGTTTGGGCCAGTGGAGAGTTGTGCCGTGTTGCCGTGCTATGGATTGAAAACAATCCTTCACCGCAACTCGTGGACTATCCGTATTGTTTTACATCTCAGGCGGTGTTAGGATTACGACAAGTCATTACAAGTCAAACTGCAGACGGCGGTCCGTCAACACGGCCTGTCATAGTTCTGCCCCTATTCCGCAGGAACGCGATGTGGTCATGCCAGCAGAGGCGAGATTGCAGGCCAGCGAACCCAAGCGGTTTGGGTTCGCTTCGAGAAACACTCTCCCCGCATCGAGCTGGAGTGATACATGGTGATACCATGTGATACCCTCATTATGGAAGGTGGCCAGGACCCCTTTGTAGGGGAACATGGTCTTTGAGGTGAGTTCACTTCCATCATATATATTTATATATATACATGTGTTTTCCTTGAGCGTGTATCCAAGCACAGACACCCCTTGACTTGTTGGGACAACCTGATGAAGAACAGAATTCTTTAAGCAGGTTCAAGTGTTCAGTACCCAAATGGCAGTTCAGCAGCCTGGGCCCCGGAAGGAGCCGTGGTTCTGGGTGTTTCTAAATCGGTCCTGCCCCCCAGGAGACACGACCTGACACCCACAACAGCTTGCCTATCCCAGACCATCCATGTATGGAATACTTCACATTATAGGGTCGTAAATGGTGTCCAATGTGACACTCCCAGTCGCAAATGGATGCTTAGCTTGGGCCCTTTTCACGATGGCAGCCGTTTGGCGGACATTGGTTCGTTCTGGGTGGGTTCAGGCGGGTGTATGGTTCTTTGGTTACATTGAGCGCCCCCCCGAACAAGGACCGCAACGGCTGTGGCTGTGGTCGCTGAGGTTCACACCCGTTTCCACAAAGACCCAGCGAGCTTCGCACCCTGCAGCCATTCCAGCAGCAGAAATCCACCCCCTCCAAGAAGTCCAACGAAGAAGGAATCCACTCCCGATGCAAGAAGCTCTGTGGGAGGAAACCGGTGAAGGACATGAAGACAGGAAGAAACCGGGGTTTTCACGCGTAGAACTGTGGGTGTCCTGTAGGCCTTCCCTTCCAATTCTCCAGCATGACCATCACCCGCCCTTCCGAAGCTTCGTAGTAGGTGGACCTCTTTGATTTTCAAGATGGTTTCAGCGAAACCATCAACGGGGAGAAGCTCATCGGCAGCACCGTGATCGACCTTGAGGCAGGGGCTGGGTGGTGCTAAAAGAGGCACCTTTTGGTGAGCCAAAGGTGCATGGCGGGGTGTTGGAGTGCTCCTCCAACTCCATGCCGAAATAAGGTGTGTTCAATGGGCATTTGGATCGGTAGAGGGTTACGAGGGGGCCCTACAACGCAGGCTGGCTGGTATGATTGTTGAGAGGCCTCCCGGCCACTTCCATGTGCTGTGCGTGGACAGATCAATCTTTCATGCCAATTCGAAGTCTTCTTTTTTGGGGAGGCCGAGCCATTTGCATGTTTATTTACTAGTGGGCACCGTTTGCATCAGTCTCTCAGAAGTGGATATCGGCAATATCGGATAGAAATATGTTACCTCCCATATTCTGCAAGTGTTTATGCAACTCTTGAACCATTGGAGATTCTCCAGCTCTAGATCTGCAACTCTGCAACTGCAACCCCAAAAAGAACGGATCCCGCCTGCCCTCGTCTCGGCCAGCACCAGCAGGCTATGGACCCGTCCCGTCTTGACGTTGGGAGGTTCCTGCCCCCCTACCCCCCCTCCTCCCGCCCACGAGCCCGAAGAGAAGAAAGACCGGTGGTGGTGGTTCCGGCCATGGAACTCGTCATACCAACCCAGTGGTCGTTCGGACCTCTGCCAGGACGTGTGAACGTCACCTACCCCAACGGCCCCACGGCCCACATGCCCACATGCCCGGCAGGACCGGTGGCATAGCTCCGCTTGGCGCGACGCTATGGACCGAAAGCAGCAGATTCCCACGGAGGAGCGATGGATGGATGGATGGATAGAAAAGGCCTTTGACCCTGGTTGGCAGCTGGTGCTGGGTCCGTTGTGGTTCCAACATATTGTAATCTAAAGCTCATCAGGTGGAGTTGGATCCACATGATATATCATCTAGATGCTCACAGGAATCAACCAATCCCAAAGGGGGGGTGGGGGGCTTACTAATCAAGAGTCTACATGACCTCCACGCGGCCATGGACCTATGAGACGGTTACAAGCTTGTTGGATCTCGGTCTTACCCTCCCCACTCCACAGCCGGACCCTTTCAGGTAATACGTTCGCCATAAAAACACCAATACAAGAAGGGTCGACCTGGTGTTGTAGTCTAGAATCCTTGGTTATATACTCTTCAATGAGTGTGCATCGGTTGTTTTCAGCATGGGTTCTTAGGTTTCATAATTGGTGTGTTTTCCTGAAAACTCTTATATAACAGATCCTAAGAACCCATGCTGGTGTAGACTCCTGTTTGGTCTTTGGTCTCTCTTTTCCGGCAGGACCGACCGTTGATCAATCCTCAACTCTCGGGACAGAACTGTGGAAGCTCCTGAGATGCATGGGGAATGGGCTGGAAGGGGGGCAGGGCTGTCATGCATCATCAACCTACATCAACCTCTTGAGATGGACAGTCTTTCGCACCTCTGTCTACAACAATAGTCTTCCCCACATCAACCTCTTCTGGTTGGCCAAAAAGCTCTCTCTTGCACACACACCTTTGACGGCGTCCGGGGAGGCTCTCTGAACTGGTGTGTGCGTGTGTTTTCTTGGTGGGGGGCCGTTGACCAAATATCTTACTGACTGATGCACAAGCCTTGTGAACACAATGGAAGCAGCTAGCCAGCTAGCCATCATAAGATGAGCCAAAGCCACAAGACCAGTATCTTCAACAGACGTGGAAGTGGACAAAACAGACGTGCAAGTGGACAACCCCCCTGTTTTGTAGAGGAACATGACCGTGCCAGCAGCCATGCCATCCACTTGAATGACTTCGATGGGGAGTATACCCCAGTATTCACTACTAGGATCTTACAATCAGGTGATTTGCTATTTTCTCAATTTGGGTAAATCCCCAAACCTGTGGATTTTGGTTCAAGGTTCCTGGACAGCAAATGCAAGTCTTAGATGTGTTCGAAGCATGTCCCATGCACGTCCTTGGGACTGTAGTTACTGATTGCTGGAGTATATACTTGCAGTATGAACCTTTGACCTGTTGCCCTGTTGGTTGCTTTTGGCACCCAATTCACCCCACTGCCGTTCGTTCCAGGCATCGAGATGTGGGTCGAGATGATCGATAGCGTGAGAGCCTCTGACATCAAGGCGAAGCCGGGCGGGTCCGGAGATGACAGCTGATGGGGCGAACCCGCAACCACTCCTTTTCGAACGAAGCTGACCTGGGAAGCCCCACATCGACGACACCTAAAGTGTCCAAGAACCTGCACCGGCATGGTGGTTGGTCGTATCCAACTGGAGTATCACCCTAAGAAACCAACAGAGGTTAAGTGACCTTATAGGACACTACAGGGGTACCTATGGGATAGCCTATAGGGTCTTTCCACCTTTGTTGGAATCTATGAAACATGCCAGTCCCATGGCTCGTGTTGGGGCGATTCCTGCCGCACTTCGACGCGGCAAACCGCGTTGCGGTTCTGCAGTTCGGTAGGCGTCCAGGAGCGAGACAGCGCTTTTCAGCCTGAAACTCATGGGCCACACCTAGATCTTCAGGCAATCAATCTCTGCCTCACGTTTCTGTCGAAGTCCTAGGTTTGGGGTCCAAGTCTTTTTGTGAGGTACTTTGACTCCATTTCACCCATCATAGGGTTCTCGCAAAACAAAGCCTTCTGAAAAGGTATGGACTCTTCCACTCCAAATCTCCCAGAGCGGAAGCACTCTGAACTTGGGGGGCATTGGTAACAATAAACCCTGAAACACCTTTCCCATACACTCCATGGGACTGCCATAGGACTGCCGCCCCAAACAGACCCCCCCTGGCACCACCACCCCTGGCCGTGTCGCCTGATCGGCAGTTGTATGGCAGTCCCATGAGTCGTGTCTGGGTTTAGTGACTTGGTCGCCTGGATTCTTAGAGGAGGCTACCTCCAGCTTATGAGGAGATCGGAACTCCCATCGTGACCTGAACCATCCGTGGCGTGGCCCGCCGAGGCGGGCGATGAGACTCGATCCCACAAACCGTTCACGAACCCATGGAAGTATCCCATATTCCAGACACTCCATGTCTGTCATGTAATGCCTACATGGATCCATATGAATCTTCACACCTCCACCCGGTCCACAACCCTCCCAGCCGGTCCTTGACGAAGAAAAACGTGAGGCCTCGGAGCTCCGCAAGCCACCAGCGATGGAGATCGAAGTGCGACTGGTGATCCGGACCTGCAAGAATGTGGCCTGGGCGGCACTTTTGATGTTTTTCCTTCAGGTACTGTGATGGGGTGTGCCGGTTTCTGGTTTTTCTTTTGCTGGTGTTTGTTCATTACTGTAAAACTGAAAGATCTCACTCACAATCGTTTCTGTTTTTTCTCTCTGCCTTTGGTGCGATGCAAAAAGGCAAAGATCAGGAATGCGTAATTTCGGTGTTGACCCTGTGCTGGACCCATAGCTTTGCTTAAGGAACACCCAAAACAAAGCGGGACCCGGGGGAGATGGAAAAAAGAACACTCCCAACGGGTTCGGGGCCAAAGAACCCCGTGCAGAGTGTGTGTGTGTGTATTGTGCCATCTCACCTGGTGAGACCGGCTGTCTTCTCGGATCCCTCCGGTCATCGCAGTGAGAACGAGACCCATGCGGACCACTCTATGGAACAGAATGCCAGTGCCATAGGGCGTGTGTACGGCCTAGGGCACAGTGAAGCGTTGGTGATCCAGAGTGATCACGGACTGTGTTCCAACTTCCGAATGATCTCGTGTTGCTTGGTGCACCCATTGCGGCAGGTGAAGCCCATGAACGGCGACAAGACAGATGTGAAGGTCACTGTGGATCTGGAATGCATCTGGGCTTGTTCCCTTGCGAGCTGCTGGGGTAGTTTGCCGGTGGATCTTGTTCATTCATGCTCAGGGTTTGACAGTCCCAACCCTCGCTTTGCTTAAGGGGGATCTTTATTTCCCCCTGTGAGTGAATACCCTTGTCGGGACGGAAGTTACTGTAGTTGATGTGTTTTTTCCCCGGTTCCTTTCAGCGAATCCGAGCAACTTCCTTTTCGTTTTGCTCCTGCTCACACTCGCTCGTTCCCGGCCAGGTAAAGAGTACGAGGGCGTTTCGATGGGTTTTCCCAAGCTGCAAGCCACGGACGTGCACTACGGCGCGCCGGGCAATGCCGCCCGCCAAAGGTCAGGAGTTGGATCATGTATCATACCAGGACCCTCCAAGGGGTGCCCAATGGATGCCTATAGGTAGTGTGGGGTAGTCCATTGGACACCACTTGGAGGGTCCAGGTACCGGACATTTGCTTGTTCTACCTTTAGGCACTTAAGGTGCTTAGTGGACACCTATATGAAATACTTCATCGGGGTGCGAAACTAGGTTTCAGTGAGTTTGATTGAATAGTCCAATCGCCTGTTTATTGATCAGCCGGTTTGGAATTAGAGACTACTCATACCATACCTTTTTTAAACATTAAATGTGTTTTTTATTGGTCTAACGCGTGCACCCTGTGAAGATGTTTCCTGCTGGGCTTCCAGTTTTGCACCACTTTTCAGTATTGCATTAGTAGCAGTCCTGATTTCCACAGTGCAGTTCCGCCATGATTTGTCCCTGAACACATGACCCCATCGTTTGTTCTTCAAGCGAGGCTCAACAGAAAGAGCAACTGCAGGATTCATTTGACAAAGTTCTAGGTTCCCTGGTGGCCCAGAACACAAGGAATTCCGGTTTCGCGGCAAGTGTCCCAGCCGCCTTGGCCAAGGCCATTTTCAATTGGCGTGTCGTGTATCCGCGCATTGTCATGCCGACCAAGAGCTGCACTATGGACCTGATGCCTGGCATATTTCATTGGCTTTCATTGGTAGGACGTCCTGAATAAACAAAGGATTCCCATCAATTTCTGGCATTGATCCTTGGTTTATTAACTCATGGTGAGCTGTGCTTTACAAATTACACATGTGGGGTATTCATAGGGGATATCGAAATGGTGTCTAGAGTCTATAGTGTATCTTTGACATTCCTTTTCGTTTCTTCCAGCCAACCCCTGTGAAAGAAACCAACACAAATCCACAAATCGGTGGCGAGTCTCAAGGGCGAAAAGAAGCCTGACCGGAATTGGACGAATGATTTATAGGGCCGGGCTGCGTGAAGAGTGGTATTTACGTTGGATTTGTGGGGGCAAAGGGGATTGCACTCCCTGGAATCATCATGCATGGCAATACCTCTCTTTGGTGTTTGGGGCTTCATGGTCAACCGTCATCCGAAATCGGGGCCGTTTGCCATCCCCGTAACCAGGATCATTCCAGGGAGTGTATGCACCTTGAATATCATTGAACTGCAGTAATGACACAGCTGATGAATGTAGACTCTTCATGGATAAACGCCCCAGTTGAGTTTTTCAAAATCCACTTCATAAGTTGTTGTTTTTCATTTCTTTAAATCAAGAGTCTACATTGCAGCATCAGCTGTTGTTTTTGTTCCCAATATGGGGATACATACGGTTGATGAGCCAAAGGCATCACCCTGAAAAGGTGAGACCAGACGCCTTGGAAGCCGCCAGTGATATACCCTGTTCCCCATATTGGTGATGGAAGACATCCAGATTGCAGAGGCGAGCGGAGTGAACTTGAACCAGGCAAAATTTGTGTTTGTTTGTTTTCCTTGTTTACTTCCGTGAAGCTTGAAGCTTGTGGAATGAACACTTGGGACATGTCCGTAGCCGCACCTTGGCTACGCCGCTGACACTCAGGAAGCTGTACCAAGCCAACAGCAGCTTGGCATGATTGCTATGACTTGGGGCGGAGGGTCGTTGTCTTTTATAAGGTTGCCTGGGTCAAGATGATAGCAAAAGACTTAGGGTAGTGCACGCATATGTTTGAAAGCAATTCAGATGGGGGTCACCTTACCATTCCGGATCACAGATGTGCTGCATCTCCCAATTCAATGATGGCTTATAAAATGTTGATAGAGAAGACACAGATAATTTGTTAAACTTTCCATGTTCAGATCATATGCATGAAGGGTTTGACTGGTGGCTTGATGGGTAGTGATTTCAATCCCACTCCAGCAGAGTCTCACCTGCCTCATGTGGGTCCCCTGGATGACTCCACCAATCTGAATCATCCAAGTGGAGAGCACCCGGCGGAACCGGACTATTGAAGCGACGGGATTCTATTGCTCTCAACCATAACTTGGGTGAAAATGGATGTCCAATCCTTTGTGGATCGCACGATCGATGCGGGGTCAGATGGTTGCCCTAGACTGCTCACTGGTGCCTTTTTTTGTTGATTCGATTGTCATGTAGAAAGCTGCAGATTGACCGTTTGGCCATGCAGCTGGTTGCTGGGGACAGTCCGCTCCCAAATAGGATTGAGGCACGTCTCCGGAATTTTTGAGGTTGGACGAGCCCCCCTTAGCTTAAATTTGCGGCACGTTTTCGTTAATTAAGTGCAAAGAAAGAATGGAAGAAGAGAGAAAGAAAGCAAGAAACAAAGAACGCATGAACGAAAGAACAAGACAAATGAATACAAATGAAAAAATCAACATACAGAAATACAAAAAAAAAGCACACTTCAAAGAATGAACAAAAAGAATACGTGTGCTGCTTACTGCTTACCCCAAAGCATTCCCAGAGCCCCGCCCCAGGCATCTCCTCGGATGAGTTCATCGGCGCCGTCAGCATCGACCTGCGACGCTACGTGGAGCGTGTGGCCCGCGACATGGAGCCCTGGCCTCGCGCGTGGCCCGTCGTCGCGCGTAGTCGCACGGTGAGTCACGGGCGACTTGCGACTGACCAGAGTGGAAGAGAAGGGTTTTCTCTACAAGCCGGTGTCTTTTTTGCAGGTTCCGTGTGAATTTTCCAGGGTGTCGTCACAGTGTAGTCTTAGATTGTTGTGCTTACCCTATCGGCTCCTGGCGGCCATCCTGGAGAGAAAACAGTGAACATTGTGGCCAGAAGTTTGAAACTTCTTTGAAGTGCTTGCCCACGCCCGTGGCAGTGCCGCGTTGAGAACCTTTTTGACTTTGGCTAGCTCTCTGTGAGAAATCTCGCGAGCTTCGTGAAACACACGCACAAACAAATTCAACTTCTCCAACTGGGTCAGCATCATCGTGGAGCGGCGTGACCCATAAAATCCGGCTGCATAGTTGTCTCCTCATCGTATCGCGCCAAAGCTTCATACATGGTGCTGATCGCTGCTGCATCTTCATCGGACATCTGCAACCGAGGGCGAGCCGAAGTTTTCACACTCAAGACTTGGGCCAAAGCCAAGGCTTCATTGAGTTTGGAGGGGTATTCTTTGGCCTTGGCAGTGCGCCAAGCTCCGGAGGAATCACGCCCTTGTAAGATCTCTAGCTCTTGCCAACGTATCGGCTGCTGCAGTGCTCGGATATGATGACGAAACAGCGGCATATGTGATACCAGCAGATGAGTTGGCTTAGCTGCCACTGCGCCAAAAGCTGCTTGCCAGATGAGCTCGAGGCGCACCTGGTCGTGCTGCACGAGCCCCTGCAGCCAAGGCAGCGTCCAAATGCTGCATCTGTCAGACTTTCGTGGCTGCCGGGGGTGCTCCATGACTCCCGGCAAGCCGCACATGACGGCCCACAAAAATAATCGAACTGCCACAAACAACAAAAAGTTAGACACCTGAAGCTGCTCCAGTTCTTTATGCGTCAGTCCTGCTATGGCAAAGGGTGCTGCACGGGTACGCAGAGGTCTGGGGCCCCCAGTCTGATTCCTGGCCTCTGACCAGGTTTCGCACGGTGGAGCCACAAGTAGCGTGGCCACGGCCCCAGCATGAATCCAGTGCAATAGTGTCTCTACCAAAGCTGAATCATAAACATTGTGGCTAGCCGAAAGTGCCAAGTCTATCATGAGTACCCGGCCAGATACTCCATGGACGCGCAGCAAACGTTCAACATGGCTTTGGTAATCCCCCTCCCGCCTCCTGCCTGAAAACACATAAAGAAAAATTGCCAACTCAGACAACGGGCGAGGAACTGTGGTAGGCCAACTCCAAGTGCCAGCGGACTCTTCCTGCACCAGCAAACCCATTTGGAATGAAACATCAGTCTCTTGCCACAATGCGTCGACGGCCATGCGCCGTCTACCGTGCAAGGTAGCAGTGGTGTTTTCTTGAGTCAACATGGTGGGTCGCAGCGACGTCAGCTGCGGACGCACGGTGTCAAAGGAAATTTTCCAACATCGGAAAGGTCCATCTAACAATGAAGAGGACTGCCACAAAACCACGGCCTCATGAAACATGGCTCGAGCTTCAACTTGGTCTATTGGCGGGACACGCTCATGGTGGAACAGTTCTGTGCTCAAGGCTTGGACGAGAGCTCCATGAAAAGGGCGCTGCATCAAACATTCAAGCAATTTAGCATGGTTAAGCTCGTCTAGGCAAGCGGACAGTTGTTCAACCCAAGGCGAAAGATGCGCAAGGATTTCAACATCGATTGGTCGCTTGTCATGCGTGGCCTGATGCCAAGCCAAATCCCACGGCCATGGGCGCAGTGGACCCTGAGCCGAACACACTGGGAATCGGTGATGCGTGCGACGCATCTTGCTCCTAGCTGTGCGCAACTGTTGCGAATGGTCATCAAGTACTGCGGTCAACTCCTCATCATTTAAGGGGGCTACGCTGAGCAAGAGTTTCAACAGGCAGCCAGTGCGGTAGTACTTTAAATGGTGCACAACTGATGCGCGATCATTATACATACGAAGACACGCTCGGCAGTGATTGGAGGCTGTGTACCTCTGAGCCAAGTTGACCGACCTATGCTGCTGGAACATATGAGAACACATGGCACGAAAAGTATCGAATGTGCGCTCGCAATCCTGGCAGACAAACAGACCGGGCATATGGCTAGGCAATGAGCCTGGGGCAAAACGTCCACCTAATGCCTCAACGTCTTGGCGAAAGTGCCGCTGAAATGATCGCAGATCTTGCGTTGAGAACCTTTGTTCGTTAATTTTCTCCAGCTACCAATGCTACCGCCGACGAAGCAGGGTGAAGCTAACCAGGGCAAAATGGCCCCCGGTTCGTAGAGCACTTTGTTGGAGCTGCCGGTGCCCCATTTGCGACTCATGAGGCGATATACAGCTATACGGTATGGTTGGTGCTTGTGTAGGAATGTGTTGTTTTTGTTCATCCTGTGTTGCTTCTTCTTGGTTCAATGCTTGGCTTGTTTGGGGTGACTGGATTCTGAAACCTTCTTGGCAGACAAGGGGCTTGGTGCTCACAACAGGCACGGCTGGTCATCAACTCTTAGATGAGACGTACCGTCATCGGTTTCCGAGTTCGGCGAATTCGCCGCCCTGAAACTCGCCGTCCGAATGGCTCGTGATTTGCAGAAATCTCAGACATTGAATGCATGACATCTTTACCTATACCTTCAGGGGGTGGTTCAAAAAGATTCCAGTTCGTCCGTGGAGCGGAACTCCGCCACCCATAACTTCGCGTCGTTCCGGGTTCCCTCCGGTCCGAACGCCTGCGACGCGTCCAGGACATGATTTTCATCGAGAAGGCCGATTTGCAGTTCTCCGCCAACAGCGGCGGCGAGGAGCTTTCGCCCGAGGAGCCGCCAGCGGAGGAGGAGCCGGTGGGCTCCGTCCAGCTGCTCGATCGGGAAGGAGCTGAGGCCGAGGCCTGTGGCCTGGTAGACCAGATCAGACCATGGCACTGGAGCCGGATGGGACATGTTCATAGGGCAAGACCTGATAGTGAGTGATAGAATCTAGAACATGCACGTAACTCTTCCAGTCCGATGGATGTGCTTGGGTAGACCAGTGGACCCGAAGCCCACTAGAAAGAATAGAAGGATTTTTTTCAGTCCAGATCCAATGGTGGTGCAATTGACTAGTTGTTACTTTCCACTCAAACTGAGGGAGTCAAGTGACAGTGAGGGGGGTTGGGTGGGGCTGGTCCATTGGGTTTTTGATGGTGTTTGGATTTGAGTCAGTGGATCCACTGGCAAGACTAAACTGAACCAGCTTGTTCCAGACAGTATGATTCCACTCTTTGCAGTGGAAAAACCAGCTGGGAGGTTGAGAGTTGGTTGAGAGGAGTGCACGAAACTCGTGCCACGAATGGAGGGAACATCCTCTTCGTCGTGTGTTTTGCTTATTGCTCGGCCCACCGACTGCAAGTAAGACCAGGTTTATATACCCACATTTGGGTGATGTCGGAGGTCAATGTAAGTGAAATGCCCGTTACATTGAGTTTTTGAGTGCAAAAGGTGCTACTCTAGTTTAGAGTTGGTATGACGAACCCGTGATTTCAACGAGCGCCCGCGCCCGCGCGTGCGCTCCCAATGTCCATAGACACGTGGACCGTTTGGACAAGGTTGATATAGCGCATTCTATGTGCATAGTGTACGGCTCCAACAGGAAAGCTCCTGGGAATTTCTGCCTACTGGCTGGCGGCTGGAGGGGAAGATATGGCAATTATCAGTTGACTAGATAAGATAAGATTGTGGCTGACTGATGAGGCCCAGAATGTCCATTTCATATCGAGTTTTTCTGCCAAGTAGGGCCCATAAGCATCCATGACATGAACGGTATTTGGTTTGGGCATTGACTACAAGCATCAGGATATCAGAGAACATGTCAACCGTCTACCAAAACACTCCCCGAAACAGTCACGGTCACGTGGATGGCATGGCCAGCACCAAACAGGGTGGCGCCCTCCACTTCCATGATGAATTCAGGGACTCTAAGATTCTCCTTCCCAGTCCCCATCACCCAATACAGTAATGCATTCTCCCCATCTACCGCTCCACTCCGCGTGCGCCGGGAACGTGTGCGTCGCCTCGCGTCGCGCAATGTTTTCGCGAGGTTCGAGATGTGGTTCATGACCCAAAGCGAGGCCAATCAGAAGCGCGCCGGCAAAGGCCGTGAGGAGCCGCGACCAAGGGCTCGAAGGCCGTGGACGCGGGCTCCAACAGTAGGCGGATGTTTGTGGGAGCGGTTTCTTAGAACAAGCTGCTTTTGTTCTGGGTGGACGTGATGGGTATTCTGTGACCCTACGGATCCAGTCGTACCTTCTCAGGTACGGTGATGTGTTCGACACTGTCATGTATGTTTGGAGGCTCCAGTCGTACCTTTTGAGGTTCGGTACGACAACGGATCCCAAACGGGTGATGTTCTCTTGGAACCAAACCACAGAACCAAACCAAACCACAGAACCTGGAAACCCCAAAGAAAACCGCTTCGAAACGCTGTAAGTAAGTGCCATAAATAATATACAACTCTTGGATGAATAAACTTTTTCCCCAAAAAAATTGGGGAGGTGCTCTAAGGGGGTTGACATCAAATCAGTGCTTTAAAACCATCCTTATGGGGGGGTTTTGAATGGAGTTGACACATCATCAGGACTCTACATGAGATGGACAGAGAATGACAGAGATGGATCCAACACCTCATGCAACGAGGTCGTTGTTTGGGCGAAGTTTTTGGGATAGGATGAAAAAACTGTGAAGAGATAAGGGTCCCAAATTGGAGGTGGTTGAAGAGCTTCGTTTTTCTTTTCAATATGCAGATGATGAGTGACCTCTATTCTATGTTGGGCCACCAACCATACAAATTATGTTCTTTTTGCCTGTCAAAACAGGAGCCGCATGGGTTCTAGGTACAATATATTTAGTGGTTTAATGCAAAAGCGCAAAGTTGCTTCGAACTTTCCCCAATCAGCATGAAGTTGGGAGGGGGATGCTCCCTAGCCACTAGCTAGGGTTTTTGAGGCTGCAGAACTTTCGCTTGGTGTGACGCATTCACTTTGATGTGTCCTTTCAACTGCTTTCAACTCACAACACTGTCAGCATCGTCCGGACCAAAAAAGCACAGTCGTCCAGGCCTTTCCCTTGCAAAAGGAGTTGGTGGTCAATGTGCTTGAAGACTTTGGCCGAAGCCCATCCAATTGACCCATGTGTTCACCCAATTGGTGAGCTCGGCACCACGGCCACAGGGCCCGGTGCCGACTCCCCACGTGACGTCGCAGTCGTCGGGCACGTCGGGCACGTCGGGCACGTCGGGCCGACACCAGGACCCCAATGACTTCCCACAGCTGGTGACGCCTGCAGAGGGGCGCGGCTGGGCGGACTTCGCCGCGGGCTTCTCCTTCTCCTTGCCCGACTTTGGTGCCTCGGGAGAAGTCGGGCGCCCCCCCGGGGTCGGGAGAGGATTGGAGAGGGAGAGGGAGAGGATCGTCTTTTGTTGTTCGACCATTGTTCCGAAGACCAACTCAGTCTGCGTGGTTTTTGGTGGGTTACAGGTGGTCCTTTGCAGGGGAACAAGGTGCTGGAACAAGGCGGGTCGCCAGAGAGTCACTAGACACTGAAAGGCTTACATAAGAGGCCAGTTGAGACTCAGTTGAGAGGCGCCCCCGCTGCCAGAGGTCCTGGTTGGACGCTTTTTACCACCCTCTTGTCCACCCAAACCCAGACATGAGATGTACCACCATATAACAAATCATATTGTAACTGTCCCAGACATGACCTGTGTTGGGCTTGGAATATTAGACATATACATTGACTGATACAGGTCAACCACAATATATGCCAGTCCCATGGAGTGTTTGTTGGACTATGAGCTTTTGTTGCTTAGCTTGGGCACTCGTTAGCTCGCTTGTTGCATGCGCACTCGTGCCTGCTCGCAGGGCGGGGTGGGCAAGAGAAGTGCCACTGAACAACCCACAACTTCGTGCAAGACTTGTTCAATAGAGTTTGTTGATACCCAAGACTTGTTGGAAGTCAGCAGGAAGTCAGCAGGTTGGTACTTGTTGGGGTTCTTCAGGAAGCTGTTTTGACCTACCTGATGGTTCATAATGAATATTTGGTTTGGAAGCCGGCCGGAGCAAACACACTGAACCCACATCAACTCGATGGGCCATCAGTGTTTGTGTTTGATTGCAAGACCTAAAGCTAAACATCCATGAATTGTAGCTGTTTTGTGCACTTTTGGGTGCTCATTGGGTGCGAAAAAAAGCCCAGGCCTAATGAAGAAGATCATTCCCATCGTCCTCTTCACGCTGTTGCTTGGACGGGCTGGGGATGGCTGGGGTGAGTCATGGCAACCGGCCGTGTGGCAGGATGTTGGGTAGGTGACATATAGAAGATCCACTACTCCCAGAGCATCCATGGGACTGGAATAGTCATAGTTATGTATACAAGTAAAATATAGAGTACTGTAACTATTTCATACATGCATGCTTTGGGACTTGAAGTTTCTCTCATCCCCATAGCTTTTGGTGCTAAATTCGCTCCCTCAAGACACCTCTTGGCCCTCAGATGAACAACCCAGACAGACCAAGAGGTTTACGAGACTTGCGATGGTCAAACAAAAGCAAACTTGCAGCAAAGGCATTGCTTAGAGAACGGACTTCTTCAACCTGGCAGCTTTTTGGGCTTTTCTTGCAAGATTTTGGAGATGTCTTTCGAGCTATTTTGCTTGATTATACCAGGGTTGTTGGCAAGATCCATTCATATTGAAATAGCCGCAAGTGGATTTTAAATCACATTCAAGCCAAGGCTGTGCCTGGTCCTCTTACGCTTCATCGGACTCCTTTGAGGGTTTCACCAGCGAAACGAAGCAGTTTCGCGCCCTCGCAAAACGATGCGGGGTGTGGCAGAGCTCCACAGGATCTTCTTCGTGCGCATCTAGAGCTCACGAAGCAGCGAGATGACATGAAAAGCGACGAACTGAAAAGAAATATGGGTTCCTGGCTCCCCAAATCATGTCGAAAGCTTTGAGAAATCCATGTTTCTTGGGAGCCAGGAATCATGGGAGCCTTTCGTCTTGGACTCATGTCGAAAGCTTTGAGAAATGGGAGGCCCCCGCTACCTGGGCCGGGGGTAGCAACTCTTTGACCCGTCTGGGGGGGCAACTCTTGGACCGATGGGTTCGAACCATCACCCGATGCAAAGCCTGGTGGTTTTGCAGTGCTGAACGCATATGAGCACCTTGATTGTTCATGGTGGGGTGCAGGGCATGCCTTGGGATGGACTTAAAACACCCAACACTTTTGTGTGGAGCTGCTGCTTTTAGAGCCTTCCTGGCAGTAGCCTTACCGCGGTGCAAGCGATTGGCCCGTGACCAGCGGCTACTGCCTTGATAGGTACGTTTGAACGTTCTTTTTTTGAAGGAAGGCCCCTACTAGGCCCCTACTACCTACCCAGTCAGTGGATAACCTTTAAGAGAAAAGGGTTTCAGACAGTTAGACTATATAAGCACATTCATCTATATAAGCATTGTTGATGCCAAGGGGGGGTACGGGATGGACTGCCTCCTTGACCCGGGGCTGGTTTTGCCGGTCATGTGATCCATCAGTTTCCATGCTTGCTTTGGGGAGTACTATGTGGGTTTTGCCAGTGGATTCAATCAATGGCACATGGGTACTCACAAGAGATTCTCAAAGCAATTCAGGCAAACAGCGCGAGCGACATGCCGAAGTCAAACTACAAGCCGCTAGGTGATGCTAGGTGTATTTCTTGTCGCCCAGGGAAAGAAAGCTGGAGATTCTACCCAGTCAGTGGATCACCCTTCTACTTTGTTGGGACGAGCGGACGAGGCGAGGCGAGGGCCAGTCATTCATACGTAGCTGTCACTGACGTCCTTACATCTCAAGACCCAAAAGCCCCGAGTCAAGTACCTCATACATAACGTGTCTCCGTCCTCACCTTCTCAGAGGGTATGTTGGGTCTCTACTCTCGCTTCACCAGCTGAAGACTCCATGATTCCTTCATTTCCAGATGGCCTGTTTCTTTTGCTTGGTTGATCCCCCCTTACTTTGTCCCTTTATGAAATGGCATCCTTTGACGATAAATCACCACTGCCGGGTCATCATTTTATACAGTCATGGGCCTAGTTAGGGAAAATCATAGGCCCAGACATGAAGTGGACAATTTTTAGGTGATCTGAATATATGGAATTGACTTGTCACGATATGTTCTGGGTAGAGTCAGCCAAGGTTTGGCAGGGTCAATCTATTTTTATTTATATAAAGATTTTTTCCTTTCACACCCTCACAGGTCAAATTACTGTAATGTATAAACCTGGGATGTGTGAGATTTGGCTATCGCATGCTGCCTCATTTTATAAAACACACCAATTACTTTCTTTTCACCTATTTATGATGAAGCATCATTTGATAATTGTAGAGCGCTGATTGCCCAAACAGGACGCTCATGATCTGATGTCCATGCAATCATTTTATACTATAAAAGCTATTGGTTTTTCATTTGATAGTGGTTTATCCTGTGCAGACCACTTTATAGTCACTTCTTTTTATGACATGACTGAACCACAGGCCCCTTGAGTAAGTAAGGGGGATCTTGGTTGATTCATCGCCTACATTGCCTGGCATCGACCCCTCGATACGGCCCTGTGAACTGGTCACGAGCACCTAGCAGCCTTTTCACAGGCTCAATGTAGCCAGTCGTTGTGACCCTGCATGATGCAGCGGACCCGGTTCCCGGCGGTAGATGAGCCCTGGAGGAGGTCATCCACCTACCCTCGATTGAAGGTGAACATCAGTGAACATCAGTGAACTCTTGAACGAGTGTTTCTCAAGCGAACGGAGCCTGGACCAACCCAAAGAGGAATCGCATGATCCATGGGAAGGATAGGTCATGACAGGTCATCATGTTAGGAATAGAAGGGGTCACCGACCTAGTCAGGTGGCACCGACCTAGTCAAGCAAGGTTATGCTTTAGCCCTTCTGACATGCTTCATTTAATAGCTACACTGGCTTCCTCAAAAAAGGGTGAAAAAAGAGTTTCCTTCAAGGGAAATTTGGATCACTCAGTGATCATTGAATTGATCCCCCTCCCAGTCAGGCTCAAGGGCCAAGAGACGACTTCTTTGAGGGAATGTAGGTTGGTCTCACTACCAGTATTAACAGTCGGATACAGTCGGTAAACATTACATAGTGCATCCACCGTTACTGGTCATGGGATATCCCCAAAGGCGCTGGGCCGGTTTGTTTTGTGAAGCTCTTTAGTTGGCATGACCGGTCTGACATGGTATGAAGGTGCTCCACATGGTCGGCATCAGTCAATCATGGCCCAGCAAACCACCACAATCCACCCATCTCCTCCTCGTCTCATCGATGAGCACCGGTGCCCACGCGGCAAATCGACCACGCGGCGCCGGATAGGAGGCGGTGTTCAGAAGAGAAAGAGAAACAAAGAGTTCTGCAGGGTCAGGATATCAACCACCTACCCTCCCGCAAACATCCGCAAACTATAACATGGAACCTGAGAATTAATTGACCGGTGGTTTCGACGATTTTCCTTTACAACCCAGTTGTTTTGGGGTTCCGTGTTAATTTGCAAGGGAGTAGTCAGTAATTCTCTTCCGTGAAGTTTGTACATGTTTTGATCTTCCCCATGGTCAATGACATGGGGTCATGTTTCAACATGCCCTGGTCGTTGATTTGGGGATATTTGGGCCATATTGTCCTAAGAGTCAGAGTTCTCTAAAGTGGACGAACTATGTTTGATACGACGCTTTCTATTTGGCCAGTGGGTGCAGAATGGACAGTCTTTGTGTCGCTGTCTAAAGTGTTGTTGCGAGAAGGGAATGGAGGCCACTGCAACATGCACACGCACATTAGCGTGCAAGACACTTACATAGAATTCAGTGGCTGAGAGCAACAGTCTTTCACTGGATTTTGTGATGCAGAACCTCAAAATACTGGGTTCACATGCCCCCACGGGAGTGTGTTGCAAAATCATGCAAAACATGTTTTTCTCCACCCAGCATTGCACCCAGCTGGCCTCGTCCCCCACCGTCACTTCGCGCGTCCGACGGTGGCCTCGCATGGCAGGCCTTGAGCCTGGTCGCCCAGCAGCAAGGGTGGGAACTCGTCCAGCTACTCGGCTTCATCGAGTGAACTAGCATCAGAAGGAATATTTGCTAACATCATCTATATAACATTCTCAAACCAGTTGAACAAATAAACCCGGTAATATGTATTAAGTAAGGAAGGTTTACTATGACATGGGACTTACCTACTCTATGCCTTATGTCACTTGAAGCCTTAACTCCCGTGTGATCTGCACCCAGTATAGACGATGTCTAGGATGTCAAGGGTTTGCAAAGTGCTTGTCCAATTTTTGGTGATTTCTTTCAAGCTCTTCTCTCAGGCCGGCTGAAAGCACACGGCGTGCTCTTCGACAGCTAACGGTTCAAACATAGAGCCAGTCTTACCCAGCGTGTCACGGGGTTGCTCTACAAGAAGTTCCCTTTCCATCCAGTCCTGCCCTGGTCCCCAAACTCGACGCGGCACCAAAGGCGACGCTCCGCAAAAAGGTACACCGTACTTCCAGAGGTCCACCTTTTCCGGTACTTTGAACGGCTGGTATGCAAGGCAACTCATTGGGTTCAAAGCTATGACTAGTTGGTCCGATGGGCTCATGCCACAAGTTGTCAGTTTCCCCCTTAATCTCTTGCACATGCCACACGCGGATTTCTTTATCAATGGTGCGTCCGAACGGATCATAAACAGGAAAGCCTTAACAAGCGTCGCTTCTTTTTCGGGCACGCGATGCTCCGTACGCAGGTGGAGCAAGTAGGCCTCTTTACCTTATTAAGGAATGTCGGAATGTCGGCTGGGCAGAATGGGCAGTTTATGAACAACAAAATGCGGTTGTATACGCATGTATGTGCAACGCTTGCTATCTCTCGCTATCTCCTAAGATCATAATGTTGAAACGCCACTAATTCAAAGCAGTTCAAAGCTTTGAGCCAAAGGAGCGGAGCTCACCAGAATATCCCAAGACAGTTTCTCTAAGGTCAACAAAGCAGTCAGTGATTAGTAAGAGCTGAACATATGTGATTAAAACAAAATGTGATGATAAGATGTGTATCTCAGACCCTTTTGAAAGATCAATTAAGAATCAGAACGAGCATCTCAACATGAGCCCCAAAAGATTCAGCACTGGTGATCGACTCGTGTTCGGGTCGCTCCGGCGACCCGTCGGCAGCTCCGTCGCGCCTCCCAGGAAGGGCGGTGAGATCCGGTGGGTCGTGTTGGGCACCACAGCTGGGCGTCCTGCGGGATGAGAGGAGTCCAGGAACTGCTTCAGAACTGGGATGAAGAAACCCCCCACAACTGTTTACGCTGTTTAGAGGTTGTTCAATTCAAATGGCGTGTGGTTTTTCTGAATTTAAAGGTCTGCATTATGTTCGTTCGCCCCCGGTGCCTTTGAAGTATGAGACCGGACCCAGACCATCCCATAAAAGGAATGGAAGAGTTTACTTGCCACTAAGGTCATACATGCAGCTATTCCAGTTTTATGGGATGGTTTGGGTATGATAGGAAGTTGCTTGCTGGAGTCGAATCACTAGTAGTAGACAGTAGTTAGACCATTTTAAGATCGTCTTGGCCTGTCCAGGTACCTTTTGGCTTTCGGTGCCTTTGAAGAAGCTACCATTTGTTTAAATTGAGGAAAGCCCAACCCAATGGCACATATATAGGTTCAGGCATCCAAGGAGGCCTTGGAAGATATGATATTTGGGTCGCGCCAGCTGACAAATGGCTAAAGTGGGATTCAAATCATCTTCAGGCCGTATGATCTTCCTGGTGCTGCCTGGGTCATGTTTATTTTCCCTATGGGTGAATCTCCTTCTGTGGAAGAGTCTTCCGGGTTCCTTAAGCAAATCCAAGTCATACTCGTAGATGTTTCCGAAGCATGTCCTACGCATGTCCATGGGACTGGAAGAGTGAACTATGTACTTGCTGTCAGTAGGTACATTGGCCCCAAGTCAACCGCCACAAAGTGTGGTAATCCATGCAGGGAATGTTTGGAAGCATCATCGTTCTTGTGGAATTTTGTTGGGCCATCTAGGTCCACCTCACATACAAAAGGGGTTGACTGCTAGTGCAGCATATATAACTTTGCATCGAGTGGTGCTCTCCTGTCAGTGGTGTTGGAAAGGCAACCTCAAAACAACCCTGTCCTAGGCCCTAACTCAGTTTGGGGTGAGCTTGAGTTGGCTGCAACTCCTCCGCGGTGTTTGGCAAGCCAGGCCTATTGACCCCAAAACTATGAAGTTGGTCGATGTATAGCTTGCAGCTTCCTTTGAAGTAGCATCATGTGGCCCTTCATGCAATTGGCAATGTTGAATTTTCCGCCCAGCATCATGTTTGTGTTGCTGACTGCTTTCCCCAGGCGCAAGGAAGACCTCATTGAGAGCCTCCGCAGTATCCAGAGCGGTGGACAGTGGTTATCGCACATCCCGGGCATGCACGAGGTCGGGGAGCACAGGCTGATGCCACCGCCATCCGGTCGGTCGGGGCGCCACTGTCGGATGGGAGACGGTCTGGCGCCCAAGAGATTGGTGGTTCGGACGTATCTTGAGATGACAGGACGGCAGGTGTATGACTAACTGATTCTCATCACACTCCCCATATCAGAAAGGTCTTTATACATCTGCTTACCTTTGACATAGCCACGGAGACATCTCCTTACCTTTGACATAGCCACGGAGATCTTGTGAATCACCCGTCTCCAGGACTCCAAGACGCTTTCATCCTTTGTTGTGACTCATTTTGTCCTCATCACCTTTGGCCAGGCCTGTGAGAAGGGCAGCCTTGCACGGGCGCTGGAGGCGAGGGGGGCGAGTTGGGTTAAGTTAGGGCTCAAAGTGTTTCTTTTTTCTCAACCTGAAATTTCTTATGTGGAAGCTAAGAATGAAACAAGTAATTAAAGAGTTGAGTTCTTAGACGTTTTATGGTCTCTGAATAGGCACCCAGACCACAACCCCCCAGCGGACAAACCAGCCCAACCCATCCCAACCCAACACGGACAGGACCGTCCTTTGGAGCGGGTGGCTTTGACCTGGTCTTTCTTCGGTCCTCGCCAGGCCAGTCAGGCAGCTTTCTGGCCGCGCTCCTGGAGGCGAGGGTGGTTTTGGGAGAAGGTTTCGCGCGGCAGATGGAAGACCCAACCCCCCCAAAAGAGGGAGACATAGATATAAGCATACACGTAATGCTACGTACAGTCATGTATGTCATTAAAACGATATGTCACACATGGATTTAAGATGATTTAAATGCGTTCAAAGGACCATTTGTCCTCCCCAAGTGTTAGATACTGTAAAATGTCTTGAACACTTCACAAGAACGGGATGCCTCCCATATCGACACTAGCCTGGATGGATTGGAACATCGACCAGCCGTTTTGGATTGGGCCATAAAGCGCTGAGGCCATCTGTTGGAATAAAAGAAACAGTTCCATGGGTGATTCCGGATCGGTCGGTTGACGGTATCAAATGGACCCCTAGACATGAATCTTTCAAAGGAGATCAAAATCCATGACTGCTGTCTCCTACAGACCTGTCTGGGACCTGGCTGTGCGCCAGACAAGGCCTGGGTGGTTGACCTGGACTTGCATGGAGCAGCATAGATCATCATATTATCCAATCCCCGCAAAGTGTTTGGGATTGAAACTTCCAAGTACAAACCCAGACACGGACTGGGAAAGGTGGCCAAGGGGTGATAACTTATGGCTGGTTGTAACTGATGGGTTTAGGTAGCGTCCCACTGCTGGCCGACCATGGCCGTCGAGACTGTGACCTGGAGACTGTGACTCGGCCGCGTCGCGCTAGAACTTAGGGGTCATATTCCATGGGAGGATTGGGCTTAGCACCATTTTCACGAGGACTGGAGGATCCAATGATGAATCCAGCTGGAAGGAGTAGGTCGGACCGGACACGAGCCAACAGATGTGGATGGCACCCCTGATTTGCTAGGGCAAAGTAGGCTTCCAAGAGGCCAGGATGTCCACTTACATGTTGCCTATGCGCGTAAGTGGTCAGCAAGTGGTGGCTTTTCTGCTTAGTCTAGCTCTAGAAAGGTTTGGGAGGTGGTGTTTGTGCTGCTGGGAGTGAGCAAAGAAATTAGGATACCAAGGCATCCCCACGTTTCACGGTCTAGTAGGGGTTTCTTTGAGCTCCTTCAACAGGGGGGAGACTTGGATTGAACCACCCTGTGCCCGATCCCAAACCGTCCATAAGACTGGAATCTATGCTGCCCCATTGACGCCAACCAGGCCAGCTGATCGGTCAACAGGTTAACTATGTTTCAATGGGTCATACATGGAGTGTTTGGTTTAACAGGTCATATACCATCCATGGCCTTGATCTCATGAGCTCAGGTCAAGCACCCAATGAATGAAGGTCAATAGGCCGGTCACATCGATGGTTGATAGGCACGTCCCATGGTCACCTCGCGCCAGGATCACCCAGCCTGAGGAGCTTCAGGCGTTGCTTTCGCCCCACAGAGTCCAACATGACCGGTACATTTGAAGTTGAGCAGGGTCAAAGCACACCTTGTCTCCATGTGGAACTACCGACAATTACTTCATGTATGACCGAAATGTAACTATTCCATCCAGTCCCATGGATGGTTTGGGATAGTACACCAGTTGCATAAGTTCCCCGCAGGACCTTGAAACGCCATGCCGTGCAGATCTCCACTCCGCACATGCCATCATCCTTTGGGTCGAGCGTGTTCACTGCAACAATTGGTCAGAAATCTGGTCACCCGGCTTGCTCAAGCTGCTTGTTAGGCCACAAATGGCCATAGGCGGTCATAGGCGGCCATAGGTCCTTTGAGGTGAATTGCATCAATCACCACCCTCCAATAAGCTGATGTTCGCCCAAATTACACTCTTACTCGCTAACACGGAAGTGGAACATGATCCCTTGGAATTGGAAGACTACTTTCCTTCACAAAACAAGGGGTGAACTCCACTTCCATGTGATGTGTTTGGAGCGTCGTGTCGTGGTTTTCGCTGGATGGGCTCAATCAATCCTTTCGCTGCTCGATCGGTGAAGCTTCGACACCCCACCGGGTGTGCTTCGATCGTCGCCTGATGGGAGCAGACCGTCGCGCAGGCTGCGCTGGAGTTTTGCCAGAGTCATGTGGTCATCGTGAAGCCCAACAGAGGCGAGATGTACCACGTGTTCAACCGTGGTGGAGGGGGAGGTCCGCGAAAAGGGTGAGCTGGGTGCGATGTCGCACCAACACCTGGAAGACCCCACGAAATCGAAACACCCAAACTGTCCACCTCGGGGGATGGTGAGCTTTTCAGGTGTTTGACAGGCACTCCCGGCGGCTCTGGGCCACCACCGGTACGCAGGAAGTGACCCGAAACCCTCTGACACCACCCGTCCTGGTCCGGACCCGGACCGGGTGCCAGGCCTGCAAGGTCGAGGGATCTACTTGGCTCGGGGGCCCGAGACTTTCGGTCGAGGTGCAGGTTGGTCCTCCACAAAGAGAGGGACTATACGGCAAACTGGTGGTGAACTCCGCTTCATTGGATTTGCAATTCCCCTCCATTTCTTCTATGAAATGAGGGGGGGCCAAGGCATGATAAGGCATGTATAACATGATTTATGACCCTGAGGGTGGGGGGGTTGGCTCCTTGATTTCTTTGAGACAATTGTGGTTTCATTCATTGCATTGCATTCAGTTTTTGTGCTTTCAAAGCACTGTGGTTTGATGTGGTCTCTATTTCATGTGCTCACCAAGAGGTCAAAACGATGCATTTTATAGCGGCCACCTGGGCCACCTATAAATTGCCTAACAGATCCCGGGAACTGAAGAGAACAGCGGCTCAACAGCTGCGGCTAGATCACATGATTATCAGGCGTGAAAAAAGAACCAGCGCGGGTGGTCATCTCCGCATGTTATGTCATATAAAATCATATAACATCAATGACAGGACCCCCCTAGGCCATATGGAATCGACACGGGGATGATGGACGCATATGGACACCATGAGATACCATGACCAAACGGTGCATGACCCTGATTTCATCAAGGGTCCCAAACAGGTGGTGCTTTCCACGAACCCATGATGAGTTCAGGGAGAGTAAGACTGCTTGGCTACTTGCTATCACTTGCTTCATTTGGTTGATTGTTGAGGATGGGGGCAATCCATCGGTGGATTGTGAACGCATGAATTTGTGGATTGAAAAGAGTTCGTACTGATGTGAGTTCACAGTACGAAACATGATTTGTGCTTGATATGTGAGTTCAGTACGTTAGTAGATATTGATTTGTGATTTGATTCTGAAACCGTCGGGCGTGTTTGCTCAGATGCTTTCAGTTGACCTCTATGAGGGGGGTCAGTGCACCTCATTGTGGGACTGTGATTCCATTGTGGGTGGGACTGTGATTTTTTGTTTTTGCCAGGCTGTCCCACATCGGTATGAAGCCCGTGCTGAAAGAACGTTTATTAGGTAGCGTTGGGCCTCAACAAGGTGACACCCCCTTGGATGGTTCTGACATAAGCTTTCGGCAACACCACACATATTGGGCATTCACATGAGCCTTCCTTGAGTAGCCCAAAAGTAATGCTCATCTCAGCCACTGGCCCGAGTCCTGAGCAGCAAGGAAGCTGCAACTGTTCCAAGACTTCTTCATGCATCCCTTCGGGGTGAACTGGCCAGGTGACGTTGGTCAAACCTGGCCCAACGCCTTTGATCGGCGGATTGGAGTGAGAACTGTGCAAGCTTCGAGAACTAGTACGAAGCGCAAGTCATTTGGTGTGATTTTACTTATCCCGGACCAGGTGCCATCCAATGTATGGAATAGTTAGTTAATGTTAGTTATATTGGGGTCATGCATGGGTGAATTTATGCAACCATTCCATACATGGATGGTTTGGGAGTGTTCCCCACCTCTCTCACAAGTGGGATGCCTCAAGGCTAGGACCTTGCTTTCCGCAAAATTCCTTGAACACTTGAAATTACATCGGAAGTTCCAGCAGGATACCTAGACACTCCATTGGACATACAATTTCTGGGGTCAATGTAAGTACGTACTCCATTCGCAGCCAGGGTTGTCATATGTGAAATCATAGAAATCGCTTGATTTCCTGACACCTGTGGCCGAGAAGAATCCCCCCAGCTCCTCAGGAGAGGCCATGTCTCTCCACTGGTCTTTGTCGTGCTGGGCGTGGTCGGCCGCAAGATTGGGCAGACGAGAATGCAAGCTGGAGATGAGAGGTGAGGTGAGATACACTTCCGATCCTTCCATGCGTGGTGTAAAAACTCACGATTGGGGCGAGTGGGATATGAAAAGAAAGGCGTATAAGAAAGGTTAAGGAGGTGAAGCCTCCAGTTTGTGTTTGTATTCGATCTTGCGGCTGTTTGTGGCTTATGTAATCTTTCCATATTTTTCCTACCCGACAGGATTTGGGTAGCCAGATTCTTGACCAATTGTCAACGTCCATCTCTACCGAATGCTGCTGGGGTAGTTCTTACCAAGTCAGCAGCTCTGTGATCCTTATCATTCCTGCAGCTTGGACCGGGTACTGTTGATCCGCCGTTCGTTCGCGCCCACCAAATCTCCCAGACCAGCCATGCCAATGATCATAAATCCATCCGCTTTACTCTTTGGAACGTCATTTCAATGTCATCCTCACACTATTGCTTGGCCTTCCGTGCTGGATTGTGTGTGTCTCCGATCCGCAGAGACTTGGCACTCTGCGCCGCTTCCTTGCTCGAACCTTGCCCTTCCTCGTGGATCGTTGGGGTGGATGTTCGAACAGGGGGACTCCCCACATCTCCCCAACCGTTGGGTTTTTGTTTGGTTTCCTTTCTCCACGGGGTCGGGATGCCGGGAGGTCTGGCACCATCTCAATGCTGCCGCAGTGTTCCCTCCGCCGGAGGATCGTGTGTGTCACCTTTGTTGAGCTGCCCGTTGTGCAAACACATTTTACTGTAAAGATTTTTAAAGACATATCGAACACATATATTGGAGTGACAAAATGCAAAAGAACGAGCTGGTTGAGTGGGGATGGCTGTATGGTCGAGTGTGTTTGTTCCTCTGATGTGTTACAGGCATTCCATGCCGGCACTTAATCCCTTACACCGATTCAAGACACGGCCCAACCCCCATTTTAGCCAATATAAGATCTCGCTTTGTTATTGTTGTTTTAATATAGGGGGTCCCTGCAAACTCGTATCAAGAATTGACAAAAAGCTCACGATCGAAGGGTTACCTTATAAAAATAGCCTGATTCTATATTCTTTCATGAACTTCCATCTTCGCTTATCAACTAAAGATTTCCGATAGGTGATGCCACCGTGCCATGTGGTGCCAGGCCTCAACGATCTTAATCAATTGAACACGCCCCGGAATGACCGGAAAGGTGCAGTTTAGTAGTAGAAAGTAGCGGAGACAATTTAGACACAAAGGGGAAACTGTTTTTTTTAAAGTAGGGTAGTGTTTTTAAATAGGAACTCAGTATTCAGTTGTTGATCGCCCCTTACACTAATTGGATGAGGACAAAGGTGGCTCTGGCACCACCAAAACGCAAGTAGGAAGCTGGTATGTAGATGCACCACATCCATCACAAATGCCATAATGTTTGACCCATCCCCAGGTCCAGACATCGCAGGCCTCAAGAAAGAGCCGGTGAGTTGGTGCAGCAGCTGTGCGAAGCAGTGACCGAAAGAAACCTGGATGAATTGACTTTGCACAGCCCAGTTCATGAATTCATCCCGGTGACCTTCCCGGCAGCGAAACAACGAACATACTGCAGACTGGAGATAGAAGAAACACAAATCCAAAAAAGGATCCTGAGTGAACTCGAAAATGTTCAGAGAAGCTACCAGCCCATGGCCGGAGGTAGTGCTGGTAAGATGATGGTAGAATAAAACAAACACCCAGTCAGTGGATAACCTGCAAAGCCTTTCAGTGATTAGGGGCATCCCACTGGAAATTAACAGATAAAAAATAAGAAACACATAGCCGGCTAACTCTATTTTCTAGCGAGAAACACATAGCCGGCTAACTCTATTTTCTAGCGAAACGGCAGCGCAAGGAGTCAGTACTTTTTAGCATTATAGCAGCTAATCGAAGTGGGATGAAGTTGGTCTTTTTTCATTAAACTCCCCACGGGTTTGACTATGACCACAATCTCAGGAAATCTTGCGGCGACTTTGCTGCCAGAAATGAGACGTTCAAAGCAGATTCTGGGGCAAGTCTTGAGCATGTTCCGTGAGCAAAACCGATGGCACTTGGCATGCGTTGTTTTGGAGGCGATCAAGGAAGATGGTGGCATAAAGCTGAATGAGTCCAATTATACAACTGGGATTTCAATTTGTGCGAAGGCGAACGCGTGGCAGCAAGCCTTGAAGTTGTTCCAGGCCATGCCCAACGCGAAAGTTCAGCCAGGGGTTATCAGTTGCAGTGCTGCCATCAGAGCCTGCGAAAGGGGCAGCCAATGGCAGCAAGCATTGAAGTTGTTTGAGGCCATGCCCGAGACACATGTTCAGCCCGATTTGATCAGCTACAGTGTGACCATCAGCGCCTGTGAGAAGGGTGGTCAATGGAAACAAGCATTGAAACTGTTTGAGGCCATGCCACATGCTCAAGTCCAGCCGGACGTCATCAGCTACAGTGCGGCCATCAGTGCCTGCGAGAAGGGCGGGCAGTGGCAGGAAGCATTGGAATTGTTTCAGGGTATGCACCATGCGCAAGTTCAACAGAACATCATCAGCTACAGTGCTGCCATCAGTGCTTGCGAGAAGGCAGGGCAGTGGCAACCAGCGTTGAAGTTGTTTGAGGGCATGTGCGAGTGGAAAATTAAGCCGGATGTCATCAGCTACAATGCTGCCACCAGTGCCTGCGAGAAGGGCGGGCAATGGCAGCAAGCATTGCAGCTATTTAAGTCCATGCCTGATTTAAAGGTTCAACCCAACATCATCAGCTACAATGCAGCCATCAGCGCCTGCGAAAAAGGTGGACAATGGAACGCAGCGTTGACGTTGTTGGAGGGCATGTCGACGGCAAAAGTTCACCCAGATCGTATCAGCTGCAGTGCGGCAATCAGTTCCTGTGAGAAGGGCGGGCAATGGCAGCAAGCACTGAAGTTGTTTGAGGCCATGCCCGAGGCACATGTTCAGCCAGATCTTATCAGCTACAGTGCGGCCATCAGTGCCTGTGAGAAGGGCGGGCAATGGCAGCAAGCGTTGCAGTTGATCGAGGCCATGCCCAAAGCGAAGGTTCAGCCGGGGGTTGTCAGCTACAGTGCGGCAATCAGTGCCTGTGAGAAGGGCGGGCAGTGGCAGCAAGCATTGAAGCTCTTTCAGGAAATGCCAGATGCAAAGGTTCAGCCCAACATCTTCAGCTATAGCGCGGCAATCAGTGCCTGTGAAAAGAGTGGTCAGTGGCAGCAAGCATTGATGTTGTTTGAGGCCCTGCCAAAAGCCAAAGTTCAACTTGATGTCGTCAGCTACAGTGCAGCCATCAGTGCCTGTGGGAAGGGTGGGCAATGGCAGCAAGCATTTGAGCTGTTTGAGGCCATGCCCAAGGCAAACATTCAGCCCAGGATCATCAGCTACAATGCGGCCATCAGTGCGTGTGAAAAATGTGGGCAAGTTCACCAAGCATTGAAGTTGTTTGAGGGTATGCCCGGGGCTATAGTTCAGCCCGACGTCGTCAGCTATAGTGCGGCCATCAGTGCTTGTGAGAAGGGCGAGGAATGGCAGCAAGCATTGAAGTTGTTTGAGTCCATGAGAGCACAAAGGGTTCAACCCAATGTCATCACCTACAATGCGGCCATCAGTGCCTGTGAAAAGGGCGGGCAATTTCAGCAAGCACTAATGCTGTTTGAGGCCATGCATACAGTGAAAGTTCAGCCCAATGTCATCAGTTACAGTGCGACCCTGAGTGCCTGCGAGAAGGGCGGTCAATGGCGGCAAGCATTGAAGCTGTTTGGGGCCATGTCTAAAGCAATAGTTCAAGCAGATGTCATCTGCTACAGTGCGGCCATCAGTGCCTGTGAGAAGGGCAGGCAGTGGCTGCAAGCACTGATCTATTTTCAGGAAATGGCCTCGCAAGGGGAATCTTTGGCCAGATCATATCAGCCGAGCAGTCGTTTGGCGTTCAGCCTGTGAGCAGTCGTTTGGAATGGTTACAGCATTGACGGTTTCTATTCTTGGCCATGTCCGGAGTTTCAGCCAAGTTTGATCACTTTGCTGCCTTTGACGTGTCAATCGGCAATGTGACCTGGACCAGAACTGTCCATTGAGCGAGAGCTTCACGTCGATCGACCAGCCCATGACTTCCTGCCGTCGAGCACAAGCGGTAGCTCCACATCAGTGGTGCTTGGTAGCGGGGCATAAGAAGAAGTTGACAAGTCTCATCCAGCACCCCCGGTCGGGGCGGTTAGTGGACACCCCGAATCATAGAGTTTCGGGGCTATACATATAGACACCCCGACAGGAGGGTCCTGGATGTAGTCGTCTCATATAAAAGTGTTGCAAGGAGTTGGACACCGTACGGCCTGATGGTGTGCATCAGATACGTGCCAATGCTTGGATCTCTTGCAAAGTCTTGGGCTTGCACACGGGTCCAGGTCGAATTGGACTTCCTTTGAGGCAGGTGCACTTCACGTGTTGCCGGCTTGAACCACTGAGTCTTGGACTTTGCCTTTGCTGCATCACCCGGCATCACCAGCAACAGCCCACCTGCCAAGCGGACAAGCCTACTAGTTTGATCACTGATGAATGGTAAGGAAACATCGGGTTCTACACAGCCATCACGGGCAATTAGAATTTTGATGCTTCCCAGACACTCCCTGTATGGAATCCTGAAGCCAGCCCCATTTATAGATTCATACACAGAGTGTTTGGGTTATTGCTGGAAACGACTCACTTTGGGGCCTCACCACCACTGTTTGCTTCCACAAGCATTCTCAGACCAGAAAGCACAGTTCTTGTGGCGTGGCAAGAAAACAAGGCCGAAGGCAAATCCATGCAAGTCTTCATCTCGCACAGCTCTCCCTACCCAATCAGTAGATATGGCCTGATAGCCTTTAGCCTTTTTTGGGGATTGTTTTCCCAACACAATATGAGCAGATGGAACAAGGCTGAGGGAATCTGATGGAGTCAGACTCCTGTTTGCATTTTCACTTGCCTAGCTAAGCCTTCAGCATCGTTTGTATTCAGGGATGTGTTTTGGGGATGGGTGGTTGTCAATGGTTTTCAGACATTTTGGTTTTCAACCTTTCCATTAGGATGATTTCACCCACTGACTCACATGTGTTCTTCGTTTTCATTGCCACCACCTACTTTGACTTTAACCAAAATCTTTCGTGGGATATAGGAACCGGTACCTTCCCCGGTTGGTCTAGTCATCCCTTTTCCGGAACTCGGACTGCGTCGTCCCATATTCGAGGCTGCCAAGCCGGAGGAGCTGCGCACCGCGCTGGCGGCGGAGTCGGACGCGGCACCTGGGTGGCGGAAGAATTGCACGGCCCATGGACAACTGGAAGAAATTGGACGTGCAAAGAACCATGAGTGGCCATGGGCCAGACACTCCATGTATGGCATATTTCCTTACATTGGGGTGGTTTCAGTGCTCAATGTAGGCATATGTGCCATACATGGAGTGTTTGGGATGGGCCATGACCATGGGACTGAGTTCCAAGTTCCCTTTTTCGGACTTTCCTGAACACTCAGCACCGCCCCCCGGGCGGCCATGTGTGCCTCATTTGTAGGTTTTTTTGAAGATTCCAGTCCCATGGATTGTTGGGGTAGGGAATTGGCCGGTGATTTTGGAGAAACTCAAGCCCAGTCAAACCAAGAATTCACAAGAATACTTGGAAGAACCAGGATGATATAATGAGTGGACAGCTCCTCTCCATATGGTGGAATATGTTCCCCGCCTCCTCCGGACGGTGTTCGGTGTTCGGTGTGGAGCGCAAAACGACACGGTGTAACGGTGAAGGAGCTGAGAAGGGTGTGAAAGCCTGCAAGGGTGTGCCAAGTGGACCTTTAGTGAAGTCTTTTTGGAAGTTCAGTGGGCAAAAAAAAGAGCGTATAGACGATGACTACCACCATCATTGCCGAAGACATACATGGAGAGTAGCCAGTGCGAGCCGCGCGTCACCGCACGGCAAAATGACCTAAGTGGCCTTAGTCAAAGCAAGCCAAGACCAAAACTGACAAATTCAAGACCTGCGCGCTTCCAGGCACCGCTGCCTAACCGCTGCAAGCCACCTCATAATTTTTGGTTTCCACCAAGAGCTTTCCTTTGGAAAGCCCAGTACCCACCGCGCGTCTCCGCGCAACAATGACCTAAGTGGCCTTAGTCGAAGCAAACTCAGACCAAAAACTCACAGATTCAAGACCTGCGCACTTCCAGGCACCGCCGCCTAACCGCCGCAAGCCATCTCAGAATTTTTCCATCAAGAGCTTTTCGGTTTGAAAGCCCAGAAGGCCAGCCCAATCTATGTTGCATAACGTCAAAACAAGAAGCAAAGGAAACGTCCGGGGGCCTAGGGGCAAAAGTACAGTCCCAAGCACAGTGCCGCCATGTAGCGCGCTCTCCCTCCCCACCACACCAAGGATAAGAGAACCCAGAACCAGGGACCATGTTTTCAAATCTCGCAGGGCTGACTTGAGCCCCTGTGACCACCGCCACTTCATGGCTGGACAGGTGCAAAAGCCTGAGGATCTTGACCCGAGGCGCAGAGTAAATTGTTCCCGCGCACTCACGGCTATCCACTCGATCCATGGCTAGCCATTTATGAAAAAAGGTGTGCCTCCAAGATTCTCGGAGAAGGTGCCGGACCTCACGCACATGGTCTTTCCAACCAGCATCCTGTTCAATGAAGCTCAGGGTCGTTTGCAATCCCGGATGAGACCAAGTCCAAGAGGAGGACTCCGTCCAACCAAGGTCATGAAGTCCTTGACGCAATGCGCCAGGCCAGCCAGACTTTTCATTTTGCCAATCCAGCAATTGTGTGTGATGTCTTGAGACCAACCTATACAGGATGGAGCAAACGGTATGCACGGACTGAAATCGAAGGTCCCACGCGTGGCCTCTAACAATACCATAGAGGTGTGTGCTAGCATGTGTAGGGGTCCTGAACAACTTTCGGCAAATGGCCTCAAATGGTCTGACGTCCACAAGGGCAGGCCTTCGGAATGCCCAACCCCAGATTTATGACATAGGCTAGGGCCTTCCTGAGAAGTGACTGGAAGGTGCAGCATCGAGGAAGAATCAAATTTTTCAGCATCCGCAGGGCCACTGTTTTTTATTTTACTGTATTTGCATTTTTTGAAGGAGCGACAGTCGGGAGCCAGGTGCCTGGTGGGTCACTGCTCGGTGCTGAGGTGGTTCAGGAGTACATTTGCAGACCGTTGCTCATAGATGGCCATAAGTGGGATTTGTGCCTGGGATGTGAGATGAGAAGGGCTAGAAGATGAAGAGGAAGGGCTGAGAGGATTTGTTATAACTTTTTGTTTTAAAGGGTTGATGGGATAAACGGATTCGGAGGTTTAGTCCTGGGCCTTGAGTTTGAAAAGTGAGTGATTTCAACGATGCACTTGAGAGCGTTTTCATTATTGCGTTGAACCTTCTTGCATCAACAGAAGCAATTCTCAGCCAATGTTTGGCCTACTGAAGAGCCTTTAACCTTTTTTGGGGATTGATGAGGATTAGTTTCCCCACTCAACAGATGGAAAGCTTGGTCAACATTCATTATATATATATATATATATATCAAGAGGGAAACTGAGGGAGTTAGTTCTTCTATGTCCTTTTGCGACCCATCCATGTAAGTAACTATTCCATCATATTAATATTCCATCCATGGACCATGGATGGTTTGGGAACTCACCCATCGCAGGGAGTCTCAACTAAAGCCCTTGGAAGCTAAGGCGTCTTTACGCCCTGGTGGCTCGGCGAGCAAGCTGGGTGAGCAGGGTGGGAGCTGTACGCCCTGGTTCCGGGACCTGGTTCCAGGAATCCGAAAACCACCTTGTTTCGAACTCGGAGGTTCCAGGGGAAGAGCCTCCAGACTGATGTTGCTGACTCGGATTCGCCACCCCCATATAAGTGCACCAGACTATTTGGTAGGCGCAGGCAGTGGTTTGTGCTGAGGTTTGTCCACGGCAGTCCACAAACAGCACAGCGTCCGGGTCAGACGGCAAGACAGTTCTGTTTTTGTTTTGTGGACAGGGGAGAGTATTTGATCTATATGTCTTCTGACGGAGAGACTGACACTCGGAGACCCGCTCACAGGGCTTACAGTAGTTGTTTTCTTTGACCCTAAGCTTTGTTGCACTCTGAGGTCATGCCTCATAGACAAGGCCTCCGCTGCTGGTTGGCCAAGGAAGGCATCGCGCGCGTGTGCGCCGAGCCCTACCAGGACACTAAGTGGATCGGTGTGCGGCAGCTGGCACCAGGTGAAACCTTCAGTTGTTTGTAGACTTTTGAGATCTGTTGATCTATATATGACCCAGAATCGTTTACGTCTCCATCTGGGGAGGTCTTATTAATCAACAGCCTACATGATTGTGTATGTATATATATATTATCAAGCTGCTCACTTTTCAACAGGCTTCTGCCTGGCTTAGAGAGCGGTCCGCAGCTGATCTTTGTGTCCCTTGTCGCGGTCCGGAGACCCCCTGGCCCGTTTCGGGTTGACTGGGAGTTAGAGACCTCCCTTTGACACTACACACCCATATAGATGGTATATGCATGTTCAGTTCCTGGATAATTATACACATAGAATAGAACACCGTTTTCTTGTGATTTTATGGCTTCTGATGTACTGTACCTATTTGTACCCCGTTTGTCAATGCAAGAATAGAATCAAAGTGATTATCAGTTTCATCCACATGAGATCCCTCACGGTCGATATGATCCGGATGGCTGGTAGCTTCATCTAGCCGTTGGCAAAGCAGGGGGCAATATATGTTTCAAGAAGGTTCCTATACCAGCAGACCGTGTCAGGCATATGTGTTGGTAATAGGGTATGCATACAGTCCGCCCGTTAGGGTTCAAAGACCATCTCTTTGGGTCTCCTGGTGCCCTCTATGTAATTATTGTATGTATTTACAGCCTCTCTTAGCCCTCGGTGCTTTACCAATTTGGGTTCCACACCTGTTGCGCAGGGTTCGATGTTCGTTTGATTTGCCTGTTGGAATTGCATGGTAATGCAATGTGTCTATGGAACACCCAATGGTCAACACCTTGCTGTGTGTGGCGGACTTGGGGATGGTTGCTAGATGTTCCTACGTTTGAGGGTCAAGTTCGCTTGCACCACCTCCATCTCTTCTTCTGCGAACTGACATGGTTTACTTGACTATGCGGATGAGCTTCGGCACCCTTTGAGAGCATGTGCCAAGCGGGATTCTACAGCTCCAGCAGGAACCAGATCGACAGAATTTGCGAAAGGAGACCATGCACCTCACTAACTACAGCTTGATTCCCGCCTGCGAGTCCCGAACGCCGCGGTTGCTTCATGCGGTTTGGGTCGTAGACCTCCGCGAACTCGTTGCTTCGGCTGCCGCGCCTTCGAAGGCTCGGCCTCCGGTTTTGGGCCGTCGGATGTGGGTGCGACCCTTCCATGTTGAAGCGACCCTTCCAGCTTCTTCGTGACCTTTTTGGAGTCCGGAGTCCCTTGTATACAGGCCTAAGTCCTGCTTGTAACCTCTAACCAGGTGAGCAATTTAGGCACCTTGGAAGAACCACGATCATAACATTCAGTTCATGTTCTTTTGTCTCTATGTTGCACGAAACAGTTCAGGATAGTTCAGGTTTTGTTGTGGGGTGGACATAGCCGCGAGATGGGGAAGCCAGCACAGACAGCACTTGTGATTCCAGGCTGCCTAGCCTGGCAACGTTGGGGCTATCAACTAAGCAAAGTTTTGGAACCAACATAAACCACCGTATAGACCATGGGGCTGGAAGAGTTACGCCACCATGGATGAGTCATTTTCAGGGGGTAAATGTATATGTAACCAGCAACAGTCCCGTGGATGGTGTGGGCATGATTAGAATAATCCCATAGATGTTATCACGAAAAAAAAAGGCTTTGAAGGAAGTCATCATCCAAACTGTTTCTGATATGGCTGCAATATTTCGATCTCTTTGTCTCCACACCCCAGTCGGGGCATCCTCATGTCGCGCACGCCAAGGAACAAGCGTTCCGATAGGCCTGCGTCCGTGTCGTGGTGTTTTCTTTGCAAAGAAGGCATCGAGCATCTTGAAAGAGAAACCCCCAGCAAAACTTCTTTTTATGGTCAGGACACATATACCCATGCTGGTTGGCCCTCCACAAAAGAGAACAAGGAATACACATGACACGAAACAAGCAATTGTTCGCATGTTCTGTTTTTGTCTCTTCACCTTTAAGACATGCCCCTGAAATCCCAGCGCGAAGAGATGTAGCAACATAGTGCTAGCGCACATGGAATCCCACATGCTACAGCCCATTGGTTGTTTTCAGATTCAGCCAAATCACGGTGCTTCGATCCAACCGCCGGTTGACCGCGGAGTAGTTCACTCGACACGGCTTCAAGTTTGGGGTGCTGCTGCAGAGGCAGCTGTTTGACGCCAAAAGCTGCCGATCCAAGCCACAGGTCACCATGATAGGTGACCCCTGGTTTTGTGGATCAGGTGATTTCTTATTTTCCCTATGGTATTAAATCCCGTTCCGGATAAGTTGTTTTTGGGTTCCTTAAGAAGATTTGTCAGAGTCCATTCTGTTGATTCGGAGACGCCAAAATTAAGTTGACCTGTCGGTACCCCATGTCAGAAAACACTGGACTCAGTTGTATCCTTTTTGGATCTTTTTGGGGGGTACACCGGCCCACAGGTCAATATACTGCCATGAAGTCATTGCCACGACCCAGGCTCTTTTCTCTCCAGGTTTGCTTGAAAACTGAGCCACATGGCCACAAAGCAGCAGTTTTGCCGAAATGAACCGGGTCTTTACGATGTGACCATGTTCATCTACCAGTGTACCCCGTGTTTGGACGCTTTTTCCCCTCCCTCCAGTCATGGTGGAAGTGGATGGCATGGCCCCTTTAAAAGACAATGTTCCTCTACAAACAGGGGGTTGTCCCCTTCCATGCTTCTTGGAGGCGAAATAACCAGCGCCACTCCAGACGGGGATCGCAAGAAAAATGTTTCGCCACTGCCACGGCTGGGCTGCCACACTGGGGGCCAAACCAGACCGGTTCTGCTTCAAGTGATGTTTCCTTTCACCGAACTGGGTGCCTCAGAATCCCGAGAGAGTTCATTCATGGTCCGGTGGCTGAATTACCCGCTCGCGCACCCAAATTCCTAGATGGCGGTTTTGCTTGACCCTCGTTCCAAGCAACTTCGGGGTCCGGATGGGCCCGGGTGGTGTAGCCAAATCCGATGGCGCCAGGTTCGTCTTGAACGAGGATCCAGCTTCAGGCCGCTCAGGCAGCAAGCGGACCTTGTCCGCTGTGCTGTCGCACCTGCAGCGAGAGGGGACGTCGGCCGCCTGAGCGGACGTCGGACGTTGGACGGGACGGGACGGATGTGGCCAGAATGAAGGTGCCAAAAAGCAACACTCCAAGGGCAGGAGGACAGGGGGATGGCATGGGATCATTCAAGGGGGGAACTGTAAAGTATGGTTTCAAAGACATCACATCAGACATGATCTCGGACCAACGGCACCAGCTGGGATGCCTTTTGTGTCCTTTTGATTCCTTTTGTTATTAATATGTTATTTTGTGTAAGATATGGTAGTCAGAGGGCAAATTTGGCTCAATACCACCAATCGCCGGAAGAAAAGAGGTCACATTCCCTGTGAATCAGACCCTCCCGTGACGCATCGACCGCGTTGCGCGCATCAACGGAGCCGCCCAGGGTCGTCGCGAACCAGGCGCCAGCAACGTTGGTCGGTGTATATTGTATACTTGGTGGTGGAATAAGTCTTCGGCAAGCAAAGGAGGCCCCTTTAGGCTAGTAGGTGCCCCTGTAACAGTCTGTAAAGGATGATCACTGACGCACAAAGGTCTTTGCTAAGCATCTGCTAGTGGGAATTGGAAGTACATGGAAATACCAAAAAGTAGGTCTAACCATTAGCAGTCAAAGCTAGCCTTTCCGTTCAGTCTTGGTCCCGTCCATAAGAGGCTGTCCCAGTTCATTGTCATGCAAAACATATGATATTATAGATGTCATTTTCGATGTTAGCTGGAGCAAGTGTATGACATACATTATGAGGTGGGGTTGGTCAGGGCTGTCCGTGGAACTTCGCCCTTCTTGGACATCGCGGAACTTCGAAATCTAAACTGCATGCACGTCGGATCCGTCGGATGATGCCCTTGCCATGGTATCAGCCATTGTGATAACATGTGAATTGCTTATTCGACCTGAGCCGATTACTCGACAGGTTTGGGAGACTCTTGGACACATGGTTTCTGATTGCATTGGCTCCTTGGCATTGCCGAAGCGACGAGATCGGCTGTCCCATACTCGTGATGTTGTGCTATTTTCGCTGGCCAGTGCCAGCAAGACTGAACCCTTCAAAGCTGGGAATATTTTGGGACATGCCATGGCACAGCACGTACTGGTAAGAGACTCCGGTTCTGATAGGGATTCAATCGCTTTTTTGGGGTGACATCCAATGCACATCACGTACTGCAAAAAAAGAACAAGGTGAAAGGTTCCTTTTCATGTTGTCTCCCCCCACCCTCCAGCAATGAAGACCCTGGTGACACCTTTGGATAGTGTTTCTGAATCTGGTGGAAGGACTTAAAATTTTTACTTTGTGTGCGGAAGATGGTGGAGGCATGCGTCAGAAGCATGACTCATAACAAGTTATGACTCAACATCACCTCTAATGGTGGTAGTTTTCTAGCTGGTGCTCAGAAGGAAGCTAAGGAGCCGGGGGCCGGGGGCATCCATATTCCCTGTTAATCAGGGAGCCAAGGAAGCTTCTTTTAATTTTTCTTTGGGTTTTGGTTATTTGGGTTCGGTTTGGGTCCGTAATCCTTGGATTCGGAAGAGGCCATGCAACTCCATCAGCATCACGATATGTTTGATAGCTACAGGCACTGCTCTGAAGGTCAACCTGTGCTTTTTGGAAGGAGCTGGTATGTTTCAGTACAACTGAAGAAGTCGGTCTTCCTCCTCCTGGCCGACTCGGCGCGTACCAAACCGCCGGTTGCCCCCCCCAAAAATGTTAAAGGTCAAGATTCCAAACAATCTCAAGCATCAGTCCTGGCCTATGCACGTGTTTTTGTTGCATCCCGATGTTCATCTGAAGTGTTGAGTGTGAAGTACTTGGAGTCAGAGGCAAGCGATGGGTTCACTTGACAACCTTGCATGTCCAATCCAAACAGTCAATCAACCCCCACAAGTCAATCCTCCATCGGTCGACTCGGGTCAAACCGGGATTTGCAAAAAGAGGTCCATCCCCAGACCTGACAATTGGGACTGGAATAGTTTACATACATTTACCGTTATACCACCACATGAAAATGCCCCATGCCAGGTATGACATATGGTATGAAACTCTTCCGGTCAAGTCGAAGGGACGAACGATGGAGCTGGAGCTGGGTCTCCTCCCATGAGACGTTCAGGAGCGATGGAGGAGGAGCTGAAGAAGCTCGCCTTTGATCCCGCCTCTTGGGGCGGACAAGAGGAGGCCGTTTCTTCGGCCGGCCGGTGGCCGAGCGATTCGCCGGAGTTCTCAGGCACGCGGACGGAGAAATCTGCGTGTGAAGAGGTGGTAAGAGGTGGTAAGACGCAAACGCGTTTCAACTGTTTGTGGGAGGTGGTCAGGTGGTTGGAGATTGTGTGGTGAAGGCCCCACATGGTGCAATGGTGCAAGGCTCACCCTCGACCTTGAAAGAACATTCCCAAACCCTTCCATCAGAGGAGGATGGCCAAAAAGATGCCGAAAGGCTGCCAAGGTAAAAGCTACGAGTAGTGACCGATGCTCACGCATATAAGGACGTTAATTGCTTTTCAGATCATTTTGTTGCTCTTGGCGTGCTACCATTTGAGCAGAGTACCTCAGATTCGAGTGCCCTAGAAGCACCTGAAACATATCGATGCTCTATGCCTCTATGCATGTTTGATCAGCGAATCCTCAACCAATTTTGGCTCCCTGCAGGTTGTACAGGCAGTTCGCCAACACTTTGACCAGAGCTTTCACATCCTGGGTGTGGGTGCCCGGTGGGAGGGGTCCCGACCAACTGTGGTACGTATCCAGCATGTGCCACCACGGTTTGGTCTCCTTGCTGACTATAGCTCAGAGAAAAGTGTTCACTTCAACAGGGGGCCCAACAGCAGGCCCAGCCTCACCACTCTATGACACCCATCCTGTTGATTCGTTCTCCATGCGAATCCCACGTCGGGCGACTTGAAGGACATTTGAGTAGATTTGTTCAATGACATTGCGACATTCTCCTCAAATACCTGGCGCCATGCAGGGCCAAAGTGTTGCCACCCCAGTCTGAAGTCCACGTGCCCCCCTCCGCTGGGAGAATTGGATATCTCGACTTTTGTCTTCAGTCGAACAGAAGCTGCAGGTAGGTTTTGCCAAGGACTCGATGTCCTACTGACGATCCTTGGTAAGTCCTTGGATGTACTCTATAACACCCATCTTTGATCCTGTTCCCTGCCAAGGACTCGATGTCTTACTGGATTCTTCCGGAAAGCCTTGGCTCCTGGAGGCCGGAGCCAAGGGTCACCAAGGGTACGGGGCCTCGTTTTCACCCTCGCCTGACAGGCGAAGAAGAAGACCTACTTGTAACACAGATTCACCTTCCAAGGCAGAGGTAAGAAAGTTCACTTGATGAGGTAGAGGATCCGCTGGGATAGAACGGATCCGTTGGGAGAGAACAACCGTTCGGGTATGCTATGGTATTGCTCAATTGGTTTTCGTCCTGAGTTGAGTACAGTCCGGGTGAGTGGAAACTTGGAATGGACATGCTGGACATGGAGAAACACATACCTGGCCATTTCCTGCTTCTGTTACTGGCAGTGATGCTGTTGGACAGACCTCCGGCACCTTTGACCGCACCTTGTTTCCGGCCAACTGCCAACTGCGCTTGGCTGGCGGCACAAAAGCACCGCAAAGAGAGTCGTCAAGAGTTGTAACATCTATACCTACCCAGTCAGTATACATGACCTTTTGACCTTGATATTCCAGGCAAACCGAGTCAGTCTCTTTTTGGTTCTCTTCCTTCACAGAACCTCTTTTCTCCCTTCACATCGACGTCTTGACAGGACTTCAGCAGGTCCTTCTGCGCTCGCGGGACGTTCTGCGCTGCCGCTGCGACAGCAGGTCCCACGGTGGACCGGCCAGGTGAATTGCAACCCTTCTTTCAGCCTGGATGAGATCCATCCCTTGGACACCGAGAAGCTGGGCATCTCCAGTACCAGGCAGCTGCCGCCATGCCAGTGCGGGGAGGGGTTATATGTTTGCGTTCGGTGCCCCGGTTCCGGGGGCGCTGGAATGATCAGGCCCGGACTGGCAGGGACAGTTTAACTATATAATTGGTTGGAAGTTGGAAAATGTTGAAATGAAGTCACCACTGCAGGGCTCTTGGAATAAAGATCATCAAAGATCCACTTTAGCTTCGGAACAGTCACCAGTTGGGACACACAACATAGTTTCGGCCGACTTGGCGAACCGCAATGGAGCATGGCCTTGATTCTTGTTTGGCAGGACGAGCCGTTGACTGCCCTCTATTCCAGTATAGGCTAGGCATGTATACTGTACATGATGAAGAAGCCCCGGATGGTTATAGGGCAAACCCTGCCTGTGAGTTCAAGGTGGAAAAGGCACATCGCAAGCAAACAGAAGACAGGACATTTAGCACGCACACACACAAATTGGATAAACACTGAATCAAGTGCAGGCTTGTTCGGTGAACAGGCCTATTTGGCATTGGATGATCAGGAACAGATCTTGCCCTAAAATTTGTTATAGCACAAGTAGGTTCACCCTTCACCAGCAAGTTTGTTTTTGAAGCACTTAGACTTGCAGGGTTCTGGAGTCACACGATTTGACCATCCATTGGATGCCACCCACCTCGGCAGAAATCCAACAACCACACTACCTCTCCAGTCTCCAGTGGTCTTCCGTCCGGTGCAGGGTCGGACTGTGCCTCTGTGCTGCTCACCCTCGGCCTCATCAGCACCAGCTCAGTCCTGTCGACCTGGCGCCTCGGCAGAGCACCGCACCGCTCCGAATCCGCGTGCAGAGCCGGCTTTCCGCGTGGGGCCGGCGTGGGGCCGTGCGACGTGTTTGTGGCGCCGGGTGGGGTGTTCTGCAAAGAAGACGAAGCTCTACACATGGGTTTTCCCCTATATATGGTGCAGCGGATGGTCCTGATTTCGGATGACCATGTTCCATCATTCCATCGTTTTCTTGTATAGACTGAGGGGTGGACCCCACTGCCATGTTAGAGTGTGAGTGCTAGTTGGTTTCACTGGAACTTCGAAACATGAAATTATGCACCACCTTGCCGTTTGGGAAATGAAGCAAGGAGGGAGGGCGCCTGCAATCGTTGGTCCAGACGGAGCGGAAGATCAAGGCTTTAGGTTAACTATACCGCGGTATATCAGGCAGGTATACCTACTGTAGCTCATGTTCAATACAATGCGATGTTTGGACCATTTTTGTCCTCAACAATCCTGCTTTGTCACTTGAACTTGAAGTCCCTTCGCGCCCGGTGCTGGAGCAAAGGCAGTGAAGGTGCCGGTGCTGGAGGGTGGCCTTTTGATTGTTCGTCGTCGGGGCCTGAGGACATCGACGGACGGAAGGGCGGATTTGACGGTCTCGGGTCTCGGAGCATTTGGAGCGAGCGCAGGCAGTCAGGCAGGGCCCAGAATAGTGGTTCTTCAAGAGGTGAAGGCACCCAGACTATCCCAGACTCCTTCAAACTGATTTGATGCTGCCTAGTGTTGACGGAAGAGTGTTCCTGAAACACCTGGTGGGACAGAACAGACATCCCGGACCAGCGGTTGACCTCAAGCTTGCCCTTAGGTCGCACAAAAGCGCCTTGGCCATACTTCCAAATAGTGCGTGAACATGTTCTATAGGCATATATATATATATACCCAGACACTCATAGACACTCCATGTATGTCATGTTCTTACATTGACCCCAGGTCCACCAATCCAATGACATCATGGTGTGTTTGGGATTTGGGCTTTGCAACACGTCAACATCCGAGCCGAAATGGCCAGGTGAAATGGCTCAAGACCACGACCGCGGCGATTCCACGACTGGGACCATCTACATGGAGCTGGTGGGAGGGAACTGGAAGGAATGAAGAATGTCCCCATGGGAGGAATGAAGATGGATCTGAGGTGTCGAATTCCAACAAGGACCTTTGGATTGAGGTGGTAGGGTTTGGCATATGAGAAGTTCGATTGGTTTTTGGAAGTTCTGGCAGTGGCCAGTTTTCGTGACTAGGGAGCCAGAAACAAAGGACGATCGACCGATCTCGGACTTGGAAGACTACTCAGTGGTTCTCAGGTTCCATATGGGTCTCTTCCAGGGCTTGTGGGGCCACCTCTGCCGGCTCGCGTGTCTACGAACTGCCAGAAGCCCGTCAGTGGCAGCGGTCCACCGGTGAAGACATGTGAAGGTCTTTGTGAAGGCTCCTAGTAGCAATGCCAGGAGCCCCTAATGGCGTCCTTGCTCCTAGGCCACAAACCCCTAGTAGCTTCTTGTTCCTAATGTTCTTTAAATGTTTTTTTTCCATGTGAAAACCTTTCCCCCTTCCTGGTGTGTTAATTTTTGCTATATTATAGCCATATAGCATCATATAGCTATAGCTTTGGGAGAAGCAGACGTAACGGTGTTTCCAAGCCGCTTTTTGTTGGGGCGGGTTCCGGAGATGCTTCCACTGGGGTTTCGGAGATTCAGAATGGTTTGTCCGAGCTCCTCCTCTTCGGTGGCAGGGCTGCGGGTCGGAGTGAAGATGAGTGAAGCGGATGGCCCAAGGGACAGGGATCCAAGGCTGAAATCCTCTCATCCGGAGGCGGTCCTAGCGCAATTTGGGTGCTTAGATGCCATTCCATCCAGAGCCTGGAAGGAGCCTTTTAGTAGCTTTTGGCACACAAGTAGTGGTGGAAGAAACATGTTTTGCTGACATATATTGTTTTGAGGTGCGCCACTTTAGTGAGATCCATGCAACATCATGCAACTTATTATGCACTCTTGCGTGCTCATTTACAAGACCTACAACTCGCCATCCTCGATGATGAAAGACTTTACGAGCGAATCGGTTTAAACCGCCCTTTAAGCAAGCACAGGGCATCATCCTGCGAAATCAGGTTTGAAGGCTGCAATCCTTGTCCGTTTGGCTGTCCTGGCATTTGTTTAGGAACCGTTTAATGTTTAAGCCCAGGAAGGTTGAGCAGAACACCTGGAACCATCAAAACGATGGATTCCAGGATGTAACCCTCCTCGAACGGAGCCAGTGGAAGACGCCGGAACTTTTGTTGATGAAGCCGACTGAGTCTGGGAGTAGTCTAGGACACTTGGAATCATGTGTTGCTAACATGGTGCTTCCAATGGTTCGTCATCGACCCCAGTGGTGAAGGTCTTTGTCGTTCCATTTGGATCCATTTGGTCAGCAAGAATCGTGTTGACATCACTGGTCCGACTTGTCTCAGGCACTTGATCGTTTTGGCTTGAATTCGAGGAGGGACATGCCATGAAATACCCAATACGTTTAACTCCCAAATACCAGATCATTGTTCGCGGCCCGTGTGAGTACCAAAAGAGGCGTGCGGTGCCGTGTTCGGCGTGTTCAGCTGGCCGCTTTTTTGCCATGCATGGCTCGGCTGGCTGAGCCATGCGGACTGGCTCGGGGGAGCCCGTGGAGAAGCCGAGAAGCCATTTCTTGATATTTCTTGCCACGTTTTGTTCTCATTGACAGTTGACAGGATGATTTGACATTTGCTAATTTGCTCGCACCCTTGGGCCGCTGCCTCATCCGGTAGAGGCCCCATCCGCTTGTTATTAACTTATCTGATGTTTTGCAGTCAAAATCATCATCAACACCTTTGTGAAAACATCCTTTCTTTGGCTATCTGGCTATCCCCCATCATCCCGACACTATCCACACATATCATATATATATATATATTATATGCTAGGCTATGTGATATGATGTGACATGTGATCATATGTGAATCCCTTTGAGGGTGATTGGCGATGCCCTGGGGTGTCTTTGCCCTGGGGTGCACCACCTCAGAAGCTGCTGAATGGGTCCCGTTCTTGGCCGCTTTTCCTCGTCCTCGTCAAGAGAAGAGTAAGAGCCGCAGCCGGGAGTCCTCAGTGGTGCCTGGAGATCCTCGGTGCATTCAAAAGGGCTACGCGAAGTCTCTAAGACTCTCAAGTTACTCTTTTTCCTGATGAGGGTAAATGCAAAGAACTGGAAAAGGGAGTGCACGATATGAACAACTAAGTTGACCAAAACCGCTCACCATGCGACATGCTCGTTCTCGAACGAGCTGGTCCTGCCACGAAGCACGGGACCCGGTTCGACGGGTGGACCCCGGCACGGTGGGTAGATGTGACACTCCAGGCAGACGAAGAACATGGACCGAAGCGAGACCTGAAAGTGCCACGCTAGTAGTAACAAGAAGACTGTTAATGGCCCCCCCTGTTTTGAGAGTGGTTTTTCCGCTAGCAACCGACGTGGTGTTCAGGGTCGGGATCGTCTTCCAGGGTGGATACCCCATGATAGCCCCGGATCATCCCGGTATTGGGACTTGACTTGGCAATATAGACCTATATTGGGCGAGGCATGCGATGGGGCCCGTCTAATGTCGCGAAATGTCAACCTAGTTTTGCTCCTAGGTTGCCACGGCGATACATAGCTGTTCCTTTGGAGGGGCCGTGCTGTCCATAACAGTTGCTACAGTGAGCTGGACTGGATGTCCATTTGTTCATGTTGTGCCCCTGGAGATTCTCACATTGATGCTGCGACCGGCTTGCTCAAGTGACTAGGGCTGCATATACATCGCTTAAAGCGCAAAGTGTTTGAGCAACCCGGCCAAAAGACAGACACTCCAAGAAGTACTCCAGCAATATTCTTCAGTTCACCAACGTAGAAGCTAAAGAAAAACAAAACAAACTGAGGCCTGTGCAAAAGCCAACTGAAAGTAGTCTCTTTAGTATATTGTTTGGGTTTACGTGTTAAGCGAACAGGCAGTTTTCCAGGAAAGGACCGTGGCTTTCGAGTCGTCATCTTCCACAATGCAATGCTTTGGACGATTTCATATTGACATACATGTAACTATATATATATCTATATAATATATAATATAACTAGCTCCCGCAACTAATAGGTAACATATTTAGAGCTTTGTTCTTTTTGATTTGATCAAGGTCAAGAAGGAGCAGTAACATGAGCATCACATATATATAGTTGAACGGAATCCCGGAATCCTGGAATGACTCCTTACAGATGATTCCTTGGTATCCACATTCAAGACTGGGGGGATCCTCCCCAACCCTCGGGGCGCAACATGCACCTCTTTGCAGCTGCTTGCTGACGAGGCGCGCAGAAGGTGAGGCCTGAAGTGGTCCCAAATTAGAAAGCAAAAGTATATGCGCTACGACCAACACCCGCCAATGGATGCAGTTTAGTGGGATCACAACCATCCAGTACACGGGAATGTGAGACCAAAAGCCCCAGCTATGGATGGTGACCAGTCCGGATGACAACTATGCAGTTAGCAGTGCTGTACCTGGAAATTTCGACAAGGTGGTAGGCCAGAGCTCATGTGAAATTTAATTTGATGGCATATAAGGCTAGCCGAGAAACACATTCCTGACCTGAGCGTGGCTGATGCAACCACTGTTTGTCTCTCGCGTTCCTCCAAAGACCTACTTGCTCCTTGGAAGCTGCAAATGATGTGCTTGCTCCGTTCCGCCAAATGGGTCTTGGTGAGTCAGTGGATCTTTCTCCCATCATGTTCAATCTTCATGAAGCCAGTTTGCTCCTTTGAAGGTCAACATGTGTTCGATGAACAATGTATTGTCATTCGAAGACCGTGGTTCCATTCTCATCTGAGACCTTCACCAAGCTCGACCAACCTCTTAGTTTTGAGGTTTGATGTGCCCTTTGGAGGTATACCCTTGCTGTGGCCAACCTACCACAGGTTCCAATGGGATCCATGCCATGCCACCATCGAAACACGTGCATCCTCCAATCGAAACTAGTTTCGCCGCCATGGACACGATTTTGCACCACCGGAGATGGAAACATCGCGAGGCCAACGCCAGATCATTTTCCGGACACCAATTCAGACTGATCCTTTTGCTGGCGCTAGAGTTGGGGCTTTAGTCATATAATATAAATATATACAATTACACTGCCTGGAAGCAAAGTAGAACACCATGCCATGCCATCCACGTAGAAGTAACCATGATTCCGGGGAGTGTTGTCTTTCGCTTCTGAGGTCCCTTGAGATCGCCGACCGTGGGAGGTGCCCCCCCTTCGTTCCACGTGTCCCCGTCGCGGCGCCTGTCAGGTGCATCGGTGCATCGGTCATGGGTGGCTGAGATGCAAAGAGGGCGCACCAGGTGCATCGGTGCATCGTTTTCCAACGAGGCCCAAGAGGTGCATGCGTCATGCAACGTGAAGCAGGTTGCTGCCCAGCTGGCGCAACAGAAGGCATGGTTCTGAGAACTACGGAACTAGGGAACTGTAACTAGTGGTGTTTTCCCCTGGTGTGTGGCTAACCATTTCTTGAAAGGGTGTCCTGCTTGCCCAGATTGAACAAACCAGACCAACACCAATGCGTTCGCATGTCAGACATGTCTCTTTGACCCTTTCCTGCCCGGCCCAGGCCCCCAAAACTAATTATGACGACGAATCGTTCATGGCAAAATACCAGCTCTCCCCCCAAGCTTGCCATGGAATGTGGCATGTTTGAAGGGAAGAGTGCCAGCCACTGCATGCAGAAAGAGGGATCCCCAGTCTGAGGGGTTGCAGAACTCCCTCACACCGTGTGCTACCTTACTTCATTTTACTTCGCTCCCTTTGTTCGGAACCATTTTCAGAATCAGCACATGCCGTCTTCTCGTCCAGTCCATTCAACTCCAGCTCCCCAAAGCAATGACTATGCAAAATCCATCCCCCAGAATGAGGTCACTTAGTCCCTCAAAAAGGCCACTTACAGACTCCAAAGAGGTCACTTTGAAGGTCCCCCAAAGCATATTGGATCGATCGATTTGATCCGCTTCTTGGTCCAAGGCAAGCGCGAGGAGGCCATTAAAGAGGCCTGCCACCTGCCCCCCGATGCCCGGTCCGAGGACGGGATCTGCACGGGGGCGGTGATCGGTGTGGATCACAGAGGATTCGTAGAAATCATATAGAGCAAACGCCAAGACGTGCAGAAACCAAAGAGCGGCCGTCCTGTTCAGGACTTGTGCCGTTTTACCTGCCAAATAGCGATAGATAGGCTCCCCTCACAAGCGATCACCTTGCTGAATCATGTCCTTTGCCTCTTCTGGTACGTTTTGGCGGACGCATGATGGACCCCCTGCATGATGGACCCCCCCTGTTCAACCACCCCAGTGGTGTATATGTATAGGTCTCCTGAGTTGGATCCACTTCCATCTTTCTCGAACCAAGCCCATCAGACATGGTCAATCACACCACTTCACGGCGCGCTTCACGCGTGTAGGAGCAGATCAATGCCATCTTAGACTTCTTGGAGGGCCCTGCTGGGACCTCAGAGGACCTCCAAGACGCGCGCTCCGCGGATGTGGCGTCCTCGAAGTCGCACGATAGATATTGAATCATCATGGGAGATCTTAAGAGCCAGCTTCTAGGACCCTGAAAAAAACAGATGCTTTCTCGCCTTGGCTCTTCAAGCACAACGTGGGCAGCTCACCACGAGTCACGCCTAGTGACGCCACGCCTTGCCTAGCGCTCGCCATGCCTTCGAACGCTCCCTTTCCATGGCTCTGAGGCTCGCGAGATCGAGTTTTTGAAGACCTTGGAGCGAGTACAGCAGAGGACCTTGTGCCTCGGATTTGTCGATATGACGGACGACAGGCTGGAATCTTGGACGACTAGCTCGGGGCGAAGTAGCACAAGAACTTCCTACCGGGGAGGTTGGTTCATCCTAAAGGTCCTAGGTTAGTATGAACAGCTAGCACCTGATGAAGAGGTTTGAGGTCTGAGGTCGCTTTCTTCGTGGTGGGGAGGGTCCCAGTGCTTTGGTGCTTTTCTCCCGGTTTCCTAGGCACATCGGGGCGATGCTTCAAACGTTTGCACTCGGCAGGTGGTTTTCCTCCCTTCCAAAATCCCGCGCATGACCGGCGTTCATGTTGTTCTTTCGAATGCGGGGATGGAGTCTATGCGCGGCACGGTGTTCGGCGTTCACAACAAAGGCCACCAGCCACCGATGGACCATCGACCCCTTTAGAATGGAGTGTGGGAAATCGATGGAATTCGTGCACCACCTGTCGCAACTGTTGAGGATTCGTAGCGTCACTCTGTTCTTGGGAACGCTCCAAGAACTCCCTGTGTGGGGACAGTATCCACGTTCTTTCCAATTGCCCTATCCCCCTCCTTTGGTTTCACTTGGTCACTGGAAACCCGGCGGGGCTGGGACGCGGAGAAGGATGAGGACCATGATGACATGGTCGTCGAGAATACCCCGATCCATGTATATCATACCATTCGTAGTACTGCCGCAGCCACACTTCATGGGGACATACGGGGGCGACTGGGGACTGGATTTGGGTTCTTGCATTGATCGTGTTGATACCCTAGGGATCCAGTCGTACCTTCTCAGAAGGTGATTGGAGACACTGTTATGTAGGTTTGGAGGGTCCGGCCGTACCTTCTGAGAAGGTGATTGGATCCCTATAGGGATAGATAGATATCCCCTGGTACCCCACATCGGAAGGACCGTCAACCAGCGCCCTTCGGATCGATCGATCGCGGAATCGCCACATCGGTGCTCCTCCGAGGTGCCGCGTCATGAGCCTTCAAACCTACGAGAAGAACGAGACCATCTTCAAGGTGGGTGATAAGGGCGATAAGCTGGGCACTCAGCACTTGGAGAAGGGCGCTGAGCAGCTGGATGGCTGGATGTTTGTGGCGGAGGTGAATGGATGTCGGGGTCCCATGGTCAATAATGGTCCTCAGTGATCACTTATGTATCACATTTTTATCACCATTCCAATTGCCAGTGGACCTGGGACTTTTCCCCGAGTCGATCTGTTGGAAGATCCCGATGTTTCTTGGAGGATTGTTGTTTTGGGATGTGTTTGGGTGTTCTTGCGACATTTGATCCCTCTTTTTGAGCTGTTGGGAGCCCATTTGGTATCAAGCTATCTGTGTCAGTGTCCGGTGCCCATGGGTTGCCACTTCGTATTTGCTGAACAAGTGCAGTTTCGCCCGCACCCTCCCCCAAAATACCTTACAGCAACCCTGTTTGCTTTCAGAATGTGGAAGGTATTAGCCCCCCGAGATCAGTGCAAGGAGCATTAATTGTATATCGATCTATATGAATTCACTGCCCTTCCCGTACGTTCTTCGGAAGCCATAGGTTCTCCTACCTTAGAACCTTGGGCCCGTCCAAGCGCCTCGAAGTACTGAGGTACTACATCATTTTGGCTGGCAGTGTGGGCGTTCAGGCGTCGGTGTTGGAGTGAATTGGATTGGTTCGTCGTTTTGATCAACAAACCGTGTTGATGTCTGACGTTGGCGTTGTGGTTCTTGTTGTCGTTGTTGATGGCTGTATAGCTATGGCTGTATAGCTGTCGCGAGTCACGACAGACGAGTTTGCGAGCCCAGGAACTTGACGACCCCTTTCGCCGGCTTCAAGGACTTTTCTCTGAGACGTAAATTAAGATGGAAGTGGAGTTCACCATGGAAAGCCCATCCGTTTGAAGAAACACTTGAATTCCCAGAGCCGCTGCTATTCACTTCATGATGATTTCCATTCCTCTCGAGCTTCACCGCACTCTGGATGCACACCACTCTGCCATTTGAGGTTCCATGTTGGTAGTTAGCTTGCAGAGGTGTGACCAACCAGTGGAAGCTCGAGTTTCACCACTGGTCGCAACCACGTTAAAAGACCCCTGACAGGTTCTGAACGCCTATATTCCTATATCCCAGACACGACCCATGGGACTGCCATATATGCCGCCCCATTGACCCCCCCAAAACCACCACCCCTGGCCTGATCGGCAGTCCTATGGCAGTCACAGACACGTCGTGTCTAAGATCAAACCGACCCCAGCAATCCATCCAACCAGTCCTCGGAATTCTCCAGTCCTTCCTTTCGCATCAGCCAGGTTCCAGAACCAACTTGCCCCACGGGGATCCATCCTCAGAGGTGGGGGCGGTGACAGGTCCGGTCCGCGCGTGGACGTCCGGTCTGGACGTCCGGTCCGGTCCGGTCTGGGTTGGTTCCAGGAGCCGAAAATCGAGTTTCACATGGCAAATCACTTATTTTAGAGATTTTTAGAGATCGAATGGCCTGGAACCTATACCCGGCTCCAAGTACCTCCTCAGAAGGTATTTGGACCCTTTGAACCCACCCCAAACACCTTCTTAGAAGGTACTTGGAGCCCTAGGGATAATGTAGACTCTTTATTAATAAACCCTCCATATGAAGAGGTGTTTCAACTCAAATGGGGTGGTTTATGAATCATGAGTCGACATTAGCCATCATTGTCCACTCACTGTTACCGGTGTCCTAGGGTAGACCGGTGTCCTAGGGATCCACTACCACCACACCTCAGGTTCGGTACCACGGGTGGGATCCAAGTAGTGGAGAGATGTTGACGCCAAAAACGCCACAAAAAGGAGTGAATGAAGTCAGGTGTGAGAGGGGAAGGAATGAAGTCAGGTTAGTGTTGGTGCTGAAGCGACGAGTGAAAACGAGTTGTTGTTGGGCCCTTTCTGAAGCCGATCCCAGAATCGTCCAGCCCTCAAACGATCCCATGGGCAACCTGAGAATTGACCCGTGGTTTCAACCATTTTCCGAAGACCAACCAAGAGGGTTTGGGGTTCCATGTGGACCTCTGCAGGGAATATTTATTTCGAATATGCTTTCTTCCCTTCGGGTGTGATGCGGCCGCTTGCGCAGCCTGGCACGGCAGGTGTACCTGCCCCAACCGGCCCTTGCAGTCGGCCTTCTACTTGCAGAAGGCTGGTCGAAGTGTTGGTCGACCCTGAGCAAGTCTAACTTTTCGGGGATTCATATGAATATGTCACTCCCACACTCCCACGCCTGCAGTGGCTGTATAGTTGCGTAGCGGAGCGGCAGCGACCACGCTCCCGCCGGAACTCGGGCAGCCCCGAAAGCTCCCGAAACCTAGATACCAGGACCCTCCAAGGGGTGCCCAATGGAAGCCTATAGGTAGTGTGGGGTAGTTCATTGGACACCCCTTGGAGGGTCCTGGTATAGATGCCAATATTGATCTTCTGGAAGATGGTGGAGTTCTTACTGAAAAAGACCAAGCCCCTGCGCTTGGGAAAACTGGGAAACCGGTACCCCATCCCGGGAAAGTTGGACATAAATCGAGCGGGGCCCAAGAAGATGGGGTATCAAAGCGGCTAGTGTGCCTTTGGCTGGTGCAAGAACCCTGCCGCTCGATCTGATTTCTTTCGCTGTTGGTGGCCTGACAGTGGCAGGAGAATCGAGCTTTTTTGGTAGGGGTCTGTAGAGATCATCAGGCACCATCATGCTGATGCCTTTGTGGACTGGCGCGACGGAGGGAGCCACCACGATGCTTACAGAACAGCAAATTGATCAGGAAGAATAAAGATCATAGATTGCACATTAAGCAACATGATTTGAATCCTTGCATTTGGTAGATTCATGGTAAGTAGTAGCTATACGCCCAAAAGTATGTATGGCCATTGAGCTAGGCCACAAGCATCCCACGCTTGTTTGAGTCTCAGGATGAGCTCCTGACTTGACTGGCTGAGCTCCTGACCAGGATGCTCTCCGCTAAGAAATCCAAATAGAGATGTCCACTGAGAACGCGCCGGCGACACAGCTGTGCAGATCCCTCTCCAAGTCACCCAGTTTACAGCTTCCCAGTTCCTTTGCTTCGGCGGGTGTGTGTTGTGGCTTCTTTTGTTACTAGTAGCTTCTTGTTACTCAGTAGTAACGCTCTTTTTACTAGTGGAGATGCACATGTTCCTATATTAACTTATGATATGATGTTGTATGTCATAATATGTTGATTGTTTGGGGTCCATCAAGTTTTCGCACCAGCGACCAGCTCGTCGGCAGGGCAGCGGCTTTGGTGAGCTGGCATTGCAAGATGACAAGACCTTGCGAGCTGCCACCATCGTCACCTGTGTGCGCCGTCGCGTCGCGTGGGTCGCGCGGCGAGCGCAGAGGCAAAAAAAAGAACATGCCCAGATCAGATGGTGCCTTCGGAGATCATAAGCAACTGACTTAGTTAGGTTGGTCACTCAAAACATCTCAAAACCAAACGACATCAAACCCAAGAGCAACAAATCTGGGTGTGTATTGAAGCAGGGGGACCTCCCAGGCAATGACCCCTGGAAGAAGATGGAAGAAGGAAGATAGACAACAACCCATTGGTTCACCCCAAATCCCACGCCATTTTTGCGATATGGCGTGTGCAGGAGCGAGCGGAATTCTTGACGATCACCCGGGACCACTACGAGAAGTATGCCGAAACCTGAGCTGCCGAGCTTTGGTGTCCCAAACACTCCACGGGGGCCGTATATGACTGCATTGACTCCTTCAAACCATTGCGAATGTAAAATATGCCATATGCATGGATTGTTTGGGCATGTTTTTATGAACAAAGCCATCAACGCAGCAGAACAGGGAACCAACCTTCTCAAAAGGTAGTTCAACAGATGATGTCCTTTGCTTGAGGGGTGCAGGATGGTGGAGAGACAGGTGCACTCCCTGACATGATCATGGAAGTGGACAACCACCTGCTTATAGAGGAACATTGACATCCTTTCGGGGCCAGTTCCACTTATAGAATCTCATACAGTAAATATGCCGCATCCGCAGCTTGTTTGGCAGATCCGTTGGCCCGCTTCTTCCACGAGCTACGCCATTGCCATGGCAGAGAAGCAGCACCTCTCCTTGCGCGCCATCGCGATTGCCAGCGCTGGCGCCTGCGCCTTGACCTCTGGCTTGAGCTTCACTGGTCAAGCTTCCCAGCAGGTTGGGCACCA
>CAXAMN010015335.1:858733-898460 GCA_963970005.1 Durusdinium trenchii | reverse complement strand
GGCCATGCTGGCCTGCGGTGGAATCCTTACTCAGTCCGTGCTATACAACGCTCCTCACTTTCCATTCCTGCCTGAAACAATGCCCTGGGCATAAGAGCACTTTTGGATACTTTTGGTTGGGTGACGCTGAGTGGGCCTGTACAGTGCTTTTTTTCCTGCTTGGCACTGTCAAAGACCATCTCGTGGAAAAGTGGTTCTTCGGTGCCGCTGAGCCAAGCCGTGCGAAACGTCGGGAGAATTTGGCCGCATGTCATGCCCAAACCCTGGAACTTGCATCAGTTTGGGACTCCTCGCCGTTTTTACTGTTTGTAGGCAGTGGCCTCAGTGCACCTAGCGGGTTCCATCTTCACTTCAACAGCTCCACATCAACTCAATCCATAAAAAACACGTATGTCTCATGCCCCCCAGCGAGCTGCTCTCGTGCTCTCCTCGCCTTTTCTTGCTCAGCTCCATTCGCTTTTCGTACCGACAGGATTCAGCCACCGCGGTGATACAAGTGAACCACGCGGTCGATTCAGCCACCGCCAGCGATTCAGTCACGATTCCCTATAGAGTCGCCGACTGAAGAAGTATCCGGATGAAGATGGATAAACTGGTTTTTGAAAGGTGAACGGGTGCTGGTACCTATTTTTCATCCATTGTCCCAGGATGTCCCAGGTACGAACTGAGACTCCAGGTGCTATTTCTGTCCTGGGTCGGTCAAATAACTTGGTGTCCAGGCCGGAAAGCTCCACAAGTGACTCGCTGGGAGCGGGGCGAGCTGCGGACGAGCTTCCTCGGTGGAGACACTGCATGGGACTGGAAGAATGTAGACAATATAGACCCTTGATTGAATCTGACCCCCCATATGAATCAGTGAAGAGGTTTTTTTGCAATCCATAAATTAATACATTTTTTACTAATAAATCAAGAGTCTATACATGACATACCTGGGCCTGGATATTGAAAACTACCACTAACTCTGCCTTATGGCTGGTTTTAGTGAATGAAAAGGCAGACGTGTTGCACAGTCGGGTCCAGGTCATTACTTGCATGGTTCTCCTTCTCAACCACCCCGATCTCTTTCAGGTCAGCACTCCCATTCCATTTCGCTCTGGATGTGTTCATCCGCCAGTTACGACGATGATCCAAGGGAACGATCGATGTGAGGAGTTTGGGTCTGAGGATCTGAGGGTCTTGGGGACCCTGGAGAAGGAGAGAAGGAACTACTCTCCCTGCAACTCACGGCACCACGTGGAGTTCACCCCCTGTTTGTAGAGGATTTCAGGGTCTGAAGACAGTGACCATGGATTCCACTTCCATATGTTAGTGAGTCAGAGGGTAGCTTTTGGAGTTGGTTTCAGCTCTTGAATTTCTTGGAGGGAGCCATAAGAGGATGACACGCTGGGCTGAGGGCTGAGGCTGATAGACAATGTCCCAGTTGAAAAATGTCACCCCCTGAGGTTCCGAAGCCCTAGGCGAATTCGCACCACCGAATCGCCAGACTGCGGATCAATGCCCGTCTCCACCTAATTTTTACTGGTAGCTTCTTTTGACGTTCGTAGTAATGGCCTCCAACCGAGCATTGCGATGGCCTCCACTTTACTTCCTTAGCGTCCTAAGGCGATTCATTGAGCAGAGGGTCAAGTTCCTGAGGCAACATCCGTCCGTTCCGGTCGTCGTCGCTGGCCACGCGTCCGTGCACCGATGGCGCAAGCGCCACGCATGCGGCCGCATGCGCATGCTGGCGCCGTGGCGTGGCGGAGCAAGACATTCATTGCCCAGACCTGGTATCTAAGACCTTGTACGACCTCCAAGATGCAGAACCACCAAATACAGAGATGGAACTATTCCATGCATGGATGAGTTTCGAAAGACCTTGTGGGAGCCGGATAGGCCACAGGGTTCAGCCATCGTAGGCCCTGGAGGCCATTTGTGGTTGGATGGCACTGGATTGGGACTGATTGTCCAATGCAACGTAGCACAACGCAACGCAAAGGGGTATACGGCATGTGTTTGATGTTTTTTCGTTTCTTTGCTGTCTTTTTCTGGGATTCGACACCCCATCATTCCAGTTGCCATGAGCTACCCATGTCCTTTGACCTTTGAAGGCTTAACGATACGTCCGTCTTCCAGTCCATTTTGCCAATGGCACCATCTTTACATATCACTACTGATCCGTTGGGGGGGCCTTTTTCAAGTTGTTTCGCTCACCCTAGGGATCCACATACCTTCTCAGAAGGTAATTGGACCCTCCAAGCCTACTTAAATAGTCTCCAATCACCTTCTGAGAAGGTACGACTGGATCCCTAGGGTCAGATGGATGCTCCTTCTTCTTCTTCGGTCAATGCTTCCAGCTTTTCCGGGGGATGACCCAACTCCACCGGGAGAGAGCGCTCTCCAGGGGAGAGCTCCACCGTTGCCCCGGTTGGAGAGGCAGTGCCCCCTGATCGAACAAGCGCTGCAGCAAGGCCCGGAGCACCGGGCCGAGGTCATTGGAAGAGGTGCTGAACATTTGTAGGCTACAAACACCTGCTGTTTCAAGCAGCTTGTGGTTCAATCGTTGCCCAGAACAGGGCCTAACTAGAGATGCCTGCCTAGTTCCAGGATACCCTGGAAGAGGGCACGATCCCAGAGACTGTCAGTCAGAGTTCTGCTTCTTATCCCATGGTTCAAAGGGCGCGAGACAAATTTTGCGGCACCATGCGTGGATGGGGCTGTAACATCGGTGCTCTTTGGCTCCCAGCCTGGCCGAAAAAGTAAGAACAGCTTGGGGACAGCGGACAGGGACAGCATCGGGACAGGAGGAGTGGGAAGTGACTATTGGAAGAGCAGATCATAAGCGGAGACTGTTTGTGTTCTTTCCATTCGCCTTTTTCTTGGACCAAAGCGGATTGGAGGCATGAGCATGAAGTAGATCAGTCCCTCCTTCCTTATTTTTTGTCCCCATTGTCCAGTGCAAGTTGCTTTCAGTTGCTTGGGAAGACCCGTGTGGGCCTGTTCCAACCACTGGGACGTGCGTCAGGCATTGTGAACCCGGCAGATTTGGCGGCCATGGCCAACTATTTGAATGAAAGAAGCTCCCTGGCACACCACTTCGGGGCACCCGTTCGGGGCACCGTGCGCCCCTCTTCCGAAGTGTAAGTTCGGGGTCCCTGTTCGGTGGTGGAAAAAGGACAAGAGTTGATGGCCCAATGATCTGATGAAGTACAGTACCTTTTTTGGTGGGACCATTCAGATGTAGTCAACAAGATTCGATTCATCCATTTACACTCTTTGACACCATCGCTGGTGCCGGAACTGCGATTGCTGAGCTGCTGGAGATGGACATTTTGACGAACACAACGAAAGGTTTGGACGGTCTGATTTTGGCAGGGCAACAGACGGAACGTGTGGGGCATTGCATCGGAATCCACATACTTTGACTTAAAGGATCTGCCATGTAAGCCAATATGACCTACATAGCGACCTACATTGGGTGTTGTTTTTTTGGTGGTGCCTCAAGTTGGCATTACAGCGTTACATGAAGGTGTTTGGGCTGTGAGAAAAAGTGTTTGCGTGTGTGTGCGCGGGTTCAGGTGGGTTTCGAGGATACTATTCTAGCTGTATGAGAAGGGGATCCATAGGACACACACTACCCCTAAAGGGGTCGTTCATGGAGCGGTGCCTGCTGTTTAGGTCCATCATAGAATAAAGAGTAACTATTCAGGAAAAACAACAATAAAAAACAACATAACACTTGACACTTGGAAACCATCGCAAATCAAACATTATATCATAAAAGTATGAACCTGAAATTAGTGCCTGCAGCTTGGTCTGGAAACCAGCACTGAGGCTTAAATGGAAACCAGCTGGTGGTCCGACAGGCAGGTACTGCTTTGCCCGGCTAGGTTAATTTGGTTTCGTGGTTAGGTTGTTCTCAGTGTCATGTTCCTGTTCATTTATCTTATCTTTGTCATTTGAGAGCATGTTTTCTAGGTTCTAAGAGCTAAGAACTCATTTCGCTTCACCCACGCGATCGTCCGAAATGGTTTCACGACCTCTCCACCGATCGGATCGTCGGGGGGTGTCAGACGTGTAGAAGTCCCACGGCCTGAGACGGAATGATATGGCTTCAACATGAAATAGCATGGTCAAATGCATAGTGACTGAACTCCAGGCAAACACCTTGCCCAGTGCAGCTCAGCTGCCTTGTGGAGTTCAACCTTAATGATCGAGAATCAATGAACAGGGGCCACAAAGGGGTGCCCAGGATTCATTCACCGGATGAGTCGGATCAAGCCACCTCGGAAGCTGCTGGTGGTGCAGGAACCGAGTCTAGGAGATCGATTTGTGGCTGATCGCGAAGGGTTAAATCGAGATGGCTTCCAAAGGCTCAGAAGCCTGAGCTTGCAAGACCAGGATCGGTCCAACTTTGCCATAAGGTCAAGAACGCTCGAGAGAAGATCACTGCGTGGAAACCCAAACAACCAGAAACACATTTGGTTGTTCCAATATGGCAATTACTGCCCTTTGCCTAGGAAGTGGAGCATTGTTTTCATGTTGTTTTTGCTTGGCATCTGAAAAAACTGCCAAAAAAAACCGGTGCAATTGCCATCCCAGCCACTTCCCAAAAACAACTGAATCGCGTTGAATGCAAACACCACTCGCTTTACCTCCAGGGCGAGGAGGTCCAAAGTGTGATCTTCGTCCGTTCCGGGTCCCTGGCAATGCCCGGGGCCCCTGAGGTCGTTGCGTTTGGATTGTGAGCATACCGAGCTAGTTGGAGCGAGCGTCGTTGGAGCGGCTGCGAGTTAACTCTAAGGCAGTATCAGTACATATCACATCATATCACTAATATATACCTTCCCGCCCTTGGGACATCAGAATCCAAAAACCACCTGGCGCCCAGCAGCGACCATGGCAACTACTTCGGAGTCCAATCGCAGTTTTTACCTCTCCTCTCCTTCGCTGCCCGTCCTCTCCGACTCCTCACACCCAAGAAGTCCGAAGCCGGACTGGACGGATCGGCGAGGTTGAAACTGGTGGAAGTGGATGGGAAAGAGTCCGGACACCCATCCCATTCCCGCTCGTTGAGACGTGTCCCGCACTCGTCGGACCGACGTCGAGGCGTCGAGGCGTTTGGGTGTTTCGACACGACCGGAGCAACACGATCCGCCTAAGCCTGTTGGGGTTGCCGGAGAAGAACCCCCGCTACAGATTGAATAGGTGGAAAGTTTCGTTCACCTTGATGGTTTTTTGCAACACGTGAGGGAAGCAGTTAACTACATTTGGGTGGCTTCAGTATGTACGTCGATGTAGGCGTATGTTCCATACAGTTTGGGGTTTGAGGAGCTGGACATGGGACCATGTCAAGCTTCAGCACTCACATCGGTCCCTATGACTTTCACCATTCAGACTTCTTACCCATTCAGAATGGGTGTGCAGACTGTTTCCCTGAGGTCAAGAAGTCTTTCATGGGTCAGACTGGACCCGTAGGGTGTGCAGCCTATGTTAATACGGGTGAGCAGCCTACTCTTGCACTTGTCTCATACGGGTGTTATTCCCCAAAACTTCCAATGATTCATTCTACCCTACCCTTCGCCTTGCGGTTTTTGACCCCGCATGTTGAGACATGCCCATCAACTTCATGGGTGCATGAGGACAATGATTTAAGCACTCGTTCAGTTTCTATGACTTGTTGCAGAACCTATTCAATTCAACTGCAGCAAGGATAATTACTACAAGCTGCGCCTTTTGTCAATTGTTTGTTCATACTTTTGTTGCTGACTTGTTTCAATTCTTTGTATTTTTCGACCATTTGCAGCCTTACATATTACAGCTGCCCTTTGGCCGTGCCAATGGTGGTGGCGAGTGGTGATGGTCCGTCCAGTGCACGATCCTTGATAAAGGACACATGCGCATGAGTATGCGCATGTTTTGTAGTTGCTTGACTTCAACTACATCCCAAAATGCCAGCCAAATTGTCAATCTTCTCGTTTTGCTCACCCCCCATTGGTACCACCCCATTACGGCCCAATATTTCCATATGGAATATGGCCTGCCTTCACCAGCAAATATGGCCTGTCTTGGTCCACGACTCTTCTGATCGCCCCCATTTGGACCGACCGCCCGGTGCGTCCATTTGGCCAAGTCAACACCCTGGAAGACTGACATGGACCCTGAAAACCACTTCGGTTGGTAGAGGAAAACCATCTTCCAGAGGGGGTCATGGTCGGGTCGGGGTCCATGATAGTTTTCGGGAGTGTACATTCGAGCTTTCAGGGGTCATTGCGGGCATTTTTGGTAGTGTAGGTCCATGGAGTGTTTGGGTAATGATAGGTCCAGCTATCATTGACCCAAGGACTTTTACTGCATTCATCCAATGGATGTTGTGTTTTTGAGTGTTGTTGCGTTCCGGGATCTTCGGCATTCAACTTAGTTATATATAATATGCGGGCTTGTATGCACTCCTTTGGTCTCCTTGTATGAGCAGACAACAGTTTCAGCGAGGTTCCTGATTTAGAACCATGTAGTAAGGGGCATGCTAAGGTGTCAAATCATGTAAGGGGCATACTTGGGTGGCTCGAACTAAAACAAACAGAACTAGGGCATTTCAGTGCGCACTGCCACACTGCCACCGATCCAATGTATACTGGACCTTTGACATCATTTGACACCCCTGCTATCCCCCAAGATCAGTGGACAGAATAGTCATCACTCGGTTCTTCCTTGGGGTTCACTGATGAATGCCTTACTCTTTGCCACAAGAATGCCAATGCTCCAAGGCATGAAACAAGACCAACAGTTGTAACTGACCCCCATGACCCGGCCCGCCTAGTTAGGAGATTTGAGGCACTTGAAACCGAAACCACCGCTTCGATACGCGGGCTCGACCGCAGGTCCCGCGCCAGACACCGTGCAGAGAGGGAGACGAAGAGGCGTGGGCCGACCGAGCCGGTTCGCCCGAAGGGTCGTGGTTGCTGGTGAGCCTCCCAGTAGGGGCAAGCCACATGTCCACGAAAACATGCGAGCTACAAGCGCTGGGAAGATACGGCCGTTTTCATCAAGTAGCTACCTTCTAGGGTAGAATATTTGTCATAGACACTGGAATCAGCGGAGTGTGTGTTCTTCTCGCGTCCTTGTCATTTGTCCTTTGTATTCTTGGAACCGCCGAAACTACTGTATCCAAGGTGGTTGACGATGAATGCGTGGATCACACTTTTGGCATGCAAATAGTAGGCATGCTCACGTTTGTCCCTTAGGAATATTTCATTGGCCTCCTCTACGTCCGACCGAGTACAGTCCTTTTGGGAGATGCTCCCACTTTTGTTCACGTTGCAGGGAGGGCATGCCCGTTCTCCGGTTTGCCCGTGGAATTGGAGGCATAAAGAAAGGGCTGATCTAATCCAAAATTTGAGGGTCCATGTTGAGGCCTGCTTGAACCTACCCGATGACCTAGCCAAAGATTGAATGCAAGAAGACTTCCTTCTGGTTGGACTCTGGACTGGGAATGTCTTTTTCCCTCTGATGAACTGGGACACGTCGTATCAAACTCGACATGAAGCTGTCCTCTACGTTTCCAACCACCATTGATTAAAAGTCACTTAAGGTTTCATTGAGCTCTTACAACCATCGTTTCAAGAATCAGATTTCTCCCTTCGCATCACCGGGCACACCGTTTTTGCAGCACGGTGCCTCCACCCCCGACCACGTGCCCAGGGGGAGCAAGGACTGGGCCCGACCCGAGGCACCTGCACTGGGTGGGGCACGGCGGTCGACGGGGAAAGCCCCGGAGGCAGAAACGGTGGAGGAAAAAAGGGGGCACCAGCAGCTTGAGGATCTTGAGGTGGTTTGTGGATGTGTGTTTTCCTTTAGTTGTGGGTCCGATAGGTCGTATATACGCTGTTTATACCTCGAGGCTTGCTCGAAGCATGTACCGAAGCGCCTGGCCGCCAGTCTCCAATTAGATGTTCCAGGGAGTTTCAGCACCAATCGTTTTTGGTCCCTTCCTTCGGGCGCCTAATCCATCGAATCGGGCGGGAAGCCGCCCTGGGCTTTTTCGGATCTGGGTGCGGGTTGGTCAATGGTACGCGGCAAACAGAACTCGTTCCCTCGCTCATGGACCAAAATCTGTGGATTGAAAGCTGGGGGATGTTGGACATGTGTATTCCGGGGACGTGTGACTGGAGCATGTTCAATACCCAGACACTCCATGTATAACATTGATCTCTGAAACCACAATGTGGGACAATGTGGACAAAAACGAGATTCATGTGCGCCGGGCAGAATTCACGATGTTGACTCGCAGCCTGTGCGGTGTTGAAAAACCGCAACACACATGTGTCCGTGGCTGTCTTGGGAGGGCGGGCAAAGGTGGCCGAACAGGAACCGCAAGGAGTGGCACGCTCCTTCTACCAGATTCTACCAATCATGCCTAATTACGTGGATAACACCACCTGTTTGTCAAGGACATTGATCCTCTTAGGGCCCTCCCAACGTAACCATGATGATTCCGGGGAGCGTATGGTCGAGATCCACCCCAAATCCGCAAAACCTCGGGTTTTTGGGGTCTCTCGACCTCCTCTCTCACCACTGAGAGCGCCAGATGAGACAGACCATGGATGCCACCAAGTTGGCCAAGGCCTGCGGTCAGGTGGTTGGCATCGTGTTGCATTGCTCGCGTGTTTTTTCACCTCTCATCATGGTCCTGAGATGTCCTGAGCTGTCCTGGTCGTCATTCACACGTGTCGAAAATGGATGGATCATGATAGTTCCACCAGATTCACTATATCCAGTGACCATGAACTGATCACAGTTCCATCACTTTCCTGGGAGCGGGAGGGTTTCCATTCACGAAACAAACGATTGAACAAGCTACTGGTGGCAGCTATTCAATGTTACACCACGTGGATCCACACGGAATCCACAGAAGAAACGCCCCAAGATAGGGAAGGCAGGAACACCTCGACTCATCCAAACGGGGGCACGGCACCCCACCCGTCGCAGCGTGCCGCAGCTTGGAAACAACCTCTTGATGACTATGGCTGCCAGGTGTTGAATTTGCGGGTGAGACTCATTCAAACTCAGCTTTTGGAGCTCACACACAGTACAAAGTACATACAAGGACCCTCCAATGGGTGCCCAATGGAAGCCTATAGGTAGTGTGGGGTGGTCCATTGGACACCCCTTGGAGGGTCCAGGTAGGATATATATGGAAAAGATCTGGGTCGAGCCGTGTGACTTCCAAGGCCATACGTTTTTGGGACGAACAACAGTTGCATACATTTGGATACATTTGGCCCAGTATTTGGCCCATCTATCGACCCATCCATGTAAGAAACAATTCTATCACATGGATGGTCTAGGCATGCCTATGCTTTTTCACCCTCATCAATCGCCTGTTTGGCTTTCGCGTCGGTCGGGCTGCCCGGGCTTTCGAGGCCATCATGGAGATGAAGCGTCAGGAACGCGATCACCGAGCAACTTGGAAGAAGTATGGAAAGATGCTGCGGGGGACGGTGTGTGTGGTTTTTTTGTATGTGTGTGTGTGTGTCGCCGCTGGGTGTGTGTGTGTGTGCGCGTGCGTGTACATGTATATATTACCTGAGGAGCAGTATGTGTTACAGCATTTAACTTCTTTTGGGTCATTACTCGTTTTGCCCAAATACGTCCATCTACGTCCACGGTTTCGTCTCTTAGTGTAAGTGCTTGGCTCAATTGGGCCAATTGAGCGTGGAGCTGTTGGGTTTGGGGCCTCTGTTTGTGGATGGGCTGGTTGGATTTCGGTGGGATGATGGGTTGCATGTTACAAGTAATCGCGCGTAATAACCACACATAAAGCAAACCCTTTTCCCCACAGCAAGTGGTTCTTGGATGTTCTTGGAACTACGCGCGTCGGCTGCGTTATTATATTATGTGTTTGGTTTGTTGCCATGTTACTCTGAGGTCATGAACCGAACCGAACCATTTTACTCTGAGGTCGTCATCTGCTCTGAGGTCATCATTTGATTGTCAGGACCTTCCCAGACCCCCCCCAGAATTCCCAAAGGGGCTCGTGGCCTCGCAGAGCGGCATCGATGGCATCGATGGAGCGAGACAGAGAAAGAAACGTGCCGTTTTCGCGGGGGAAGACCGGTCCTCAGCAGCTTGACACCGAGAAATTCCATTCCTGTTCATGAGAGATTTAGGTTATCAGTTGTCACTGGAGAACTGATGGAGGACATCGTGGACATGGCGTGATGCTTCTACCGTTTCTCGTGCACGGGCCGCGTGCGGCGCACGGGCCGAGGTGAAACAGACCTTCTTGCAGAATTCTAGGCGAGTTCGGTCTTGTCCACCGTATATGATGTATTGGTCTGTTGAAAGGGATGTCGTGCAATCTCTGGTGGAATGTGCATCAGTTCAGAGTTGGTGATTCCGAGATTCCTACTCCCATTCCTGATTGTCAATACTCTGTTTACAGTGGTCTTGGCGCCATTGTCCATCAATGGACACGAAATTGCACCTGCCGCGTGTGTGAATTCGCTGGAGCCTCTCCACCACGGAAACGCTTCGGAAGAAGCAAGGACACTGCCGTTTGGTCCAACTGCAGCGGCTCCCCCAAAACGCACAACTGCAGCTGCCTTCAAGGGGTGGTTAATGGACACCCCGAATCACAGCTAAGGGGCTATAAATAGACACCCCGACAGGAGGGTCCTGTAATTTACAATTATTATATGGTGTATATGCTTTTGAGTCAAAGACGATTTGTCATATTTTAACAGGTTACCTGGAGGAATTTGCTTTACTTTGGCGGTGCCAACTACAATTGAGGCCTTTGGACTTCTAGGGGGAGCATATATATATATATACACATTATGCTACTTCTACAACAGGTACAGTATGCAGGTTTTTCAACCAGGCTTGGACTACAGCACCATGTTTGAGCGTGTGTTTGGCCAACAAATGCGATGTTGTCTCCACTGATTGTGTGGCAGGCGGACGATGAAGGAAGCCAGAGCCTTCACGCAGCAAGTGCTAGGGAGGACGGACGGAGCGGGGTTAGGAAGATCAAAGTTTGATTCGGAGTGTTCTATTCACGAAAGCTAGCACCAGCTAGCTGGAGTTGAGCAGGGCTACCCAGACATTCCATGGGATCATTGAACATTACGAAGACAATTCATACATGGAACCATTTGCACCCATTTAGCAAAAATTACAACATACACAAAAAACGGTTGTTTTAGATGACCCGAAAGGGAACGTCCTTTGCTTTGGTAGTGCCAAAGGTCATTTTGGGACTTCTAGGGCACCTGAGAACCGTTCACGAGCCGATGCGAGAATGGCAGGTGGAAGTTTGGAAGTTTCAACTTAGGGCAAATCCTTTCTTTCAGAATCCCATGCAGATGTAATTTTGGAGAATCCCTATGCACTTTTTGGGAACATAATAAATTTGAAGCATCCCAGATACAATCCCTATGCACAATCCCTATATGTTGAAGAATTCCAGATGAAATACTGCTTGGGCTCATCCCAGGACCTTTGTTTTTGTTGGCTCAATTGATCGCTTGGCCGGACTCGCAGGGGCACTTCCTTCCAGGATGACTCCGACTCGGACTCGCCGGGGCTCCGGAGATCGGTCGGATGTACCACGATCTGCCGGTCGACATGGTTTCTGAAGACGGGTCTCGTTGGACGAAGTCACAAAGAGGTCACTTAAGTCACGGGATGGAAGGGGTTGACATTGGGGGTTGACACCGGTGAACATGGGGCTTCCCAGAGAGTCCAGAAGATTGGCATACCAGCACGCCCTAAGAGGTTTCAATTGGTGGACCTGTTGGAGGGTGCTGGTACTTACCTACTTTGTTTTTTTTTGGGGGGGGCGAGGTGTGCAACAACAGGAGGGTTGGGACCCCCCGGACAACATTGATAGTGATAGCAGTGATTTATGTTCAAAAACGGAGGTGATGAAGATGGATCTTCCAACCATGCCAACTTACATCATATTTTGGGGTGGTTTTGAGGATGGAAAGGCAGCGATATGTCCGCGGTTCGAGGATCCAGGTATTGTTTTCTTCATTTTCCCAGGCACTTTTGGAGGTACACGACTTTATTGGAGGAACCCAGTCCGTGTCCGGCCCCCCAAATTTCGGACGGTTCTCTCCTAGCAGGGAAAGCTTCTGCACTGCTGTCACACTGACATCGTCACCGTTGACACGATGTCACACGGCCGGCGGTGCAGCACTCCTGACCATCCATGCAGACGAATACATGGTGCAGCATAATGATATACCATTATATAGACCAGCACCACCCAAAGGGTGGTTTTTAGACCCCCTGAAAATCTCTCTTCCATCGGGTATACATTTTACCCCATGATCATGATCCCAATGCCGATAACTATGGAATATACATCGAATCGATCCGACATCCGGGGGGTCATCAAATGGGGCAGACATGTCAATGTATAAATGCATCGATCACTCCCCCTGCAACACGCCTGGAAGTGGAGTTCGGACCCTCCTTGTAGAGGTTCTCTTTACGGTCTTTCCGGGAAACCATGCCATCCACGTTGGCCCATGAGGATGTTGCAGGGACATACCTATCCCATACACTCCATGTATGGAATATATGCCTACATTGACCCCCGAAACCACCCCAACTGATCGGCATATACGGCAGTCCCAGACACGTCGTGTTTGTCTTGTAACTCTTCCCCTCCGCCCCTCTTCGCGCAACTCTTCGCACCTCAGGGCGAAGTCGAAGTCGGAGAAGTCCCCCAAGTCCGAGAAGCAGGGGCACCCAGATGGACCGCGGATTCCGCGGATGGACCGAAGGACGGATGGCTTGGACCGACCGGTCCGTGGAGGGAAGGGCGTGGGGTGGGGTTTGGGCGGGGCTCGTGGGTTCGCGTGGAAACCTTATGTTTGTTGGTCCAGCGTGTTCAATGGCTTTGGGAAAGGTTTTGAGTGTTGCAGAAGTTGGGTTTTTGAATTGAGAGTATGCAGAACTCCAGAGACGGAAGGACAGGGGGGCAAAAGGAACACTAAAATCACTAAAAAGTCATGGGAGTTCTTGTGACTTGGTTGTTGTGCTTTGTGGCAGGCCATGCGCCTGGTCTTCATGGGAAACCCATGGAAACCCCAATCGATCATCAAGGCACAGAAGGCAGGCAGGCCAATGCGCCAGGTACATCAATCACTGGTTTGGAGACCAGGGACTTGGGGGTATGTGGGTATGATGTTACTGTTACGTGGTTGGTGACCAGGGAGGGGGATGTTTATCCAACTGGTTGCAGCCACCTGGAGTGCAGAAGCTTGATGTTTGGAACTAGGGTTCCGAGGCGGAAGTGCAGATCAGGATGAAGCCGAGAGAGAATGGTTGAGCGAACTCCTTACAGTGGTTTCAGAGTAGATGGCACAGACCCCATGATGTCCTTTATATAGGGGTCCATATATATATATATATAAACCACCTTTGGGGGATTGCGCCATTGGTCCTCTCAACCCACTATAGTGGTTGCTGTAACACTGGACCAACCTGTCCCAGTCACGGTTTTATTCGGATGCTGATGTGCCCCTTGGCACCCTCATGTAGCTTAAGAATCACCGCAAAAGACGGAGTGGTTGAGACCCTGACTTCTGTTTGAAAGGCATTGGTCAAGCATGTTTGAGGGAAACAACTGAGCAAGAATCCATGGGCTGCAACATCTCCCTCACATTGCAGTGGCTTAAGCATCGATGGCACAACCCCCAAGATGACTTTCAGATGGGGGTCTGAAAGAAAGGCCAATCCCACCAAGCGTGGGATCTACTATACCCTTTTCCTTGCCAAAGCACCTGGGATCCTCAGATTAGGCTCAGCAGCAAGGAGGAAAGCCCCGAGGCGAGCTCGAGGCACTCCGCCGGGCACTTTTGGCTTGGGAAGCCCGCTGGGGACCCATCTCCAACTGGGTAGGTTGGTCGGCGTTTTCCGTCCTGGCAGGGGACACTCGAGCTTGGGCACCTACAGTATCTCTCAGCTGACCTGGACCTGGGAGACATGGCAGGGTGTGCTCGATTCTGGCAGGGCTTCTGCTTGCAGCTGGCTCCAGCCGTTCAAAGAGTTAAAACATTGGAAGAGCTCGTTGGACCTTGCACACTCCAGAAACCAACATAAACCAACCGCAGCACCAGGGTGTTTTTTCCTCACCATGCCAGGTGTGGGTTGTTAGATTGTATCAAAGTTGCTTCCGCCTCCTCCTCTCTTCTCCTCCTTTGCCTCCTCCTTCCAGCTCATCGCTTGATGAGCACCACCGGACCCGAACCAGCTGTGCTGATGCCGGAACCAATGCCGGATGGAATGCCAGTAGTGATGCTAGAATCTATTTCAGATAGAATGCCGCAACAGATGCCAAATTGAATGTTACAACAGATGCCAAATAGATTGTCAGAAGATATGCCACACGGAATGCCAGAAATGATGACAGACAGAAGATGTCGGGCCCACACTCCTCATCACTCGGGTGGATGCCGCTGCACTCGGACACCGGCGACCTACCCAACTCGAAGCACAGCTCGAGAGGTAGCTCGGGATGTGTCTCACATGACAATTTGTTTCAACAAATATTGTGCAGGTGCTTGAAATGGCATGGCGCATAGGTGTTTGAGCTGCTTAGCGTGATCCAACAGATGGCATGTGATGGCATCAAAACAAAGCCTTGAAATGCCAGGGTGAGGATCACCCGAAGTAAAGCAACTTTCATAAACAGGATTGTACTTCAAATTTTTATTTGCAGAACCTCTCCATGTTTCTGCCCGAACCGTACCCACAAAGACCCCGTAGAAAGCATTTAAGCATGTTTGCCGTGTTTGCCTTACATTGGCCTGAAATCAATGCGAAGGCCTCCATTCCTGTTGATTCTCCCGTGATAAATTGCACTATTCTTGGGGCAAATGTTTTTGACAGGCTCAAAGTGGCACCAAAAGCGACGGCTGGAAAGGTGCGCTGGGACTGGAAGCTGGTGTGCAAAGCATCACAAGGAATAGAGATATAGAGGCTGGTTCCAAAGACACATTGAACAAATACACTAACGAACAATGAAAATGGAATTCCTCCCACCCTCAGAAGTGTGTCGGGACCACCAGATCGGGAATGTGCAGGCAAGCATTGGAAGTGTGTGACATGGAGATGGGCTGCCGTATCTTCACAAGTCCATTGATGTTGATAAAGGAATCCTTACCCAGACCATCCACGGGACTGGAATACAATCTTACATGGACCCCTGAAGCCACCCCCCAATGCAGGTACATAGGCATACATGGATGGTCTGGTTATGTTTGGGTTAATTTGTAATGCAGGTTTTGTCTATCAACAAGAGCGCAAAAACTTAACCCGTTGCATTCTTGTAGTGCCTTTTGCTTTTGCTAGGGGCTGCAGCCATATCAGATCCCATATCTTTGCAAGAAAGACCTCTATGTCTATGGGCCATAGAGCAACCAAGTGAATCCAACTTGGGATGACGTAGAACTGATGAATGCAATTGACAGTTATATAATGGCAATGTTTGACGCATGCGGTTGATATGAGTGTAATGTAAGATCCTCATATGCGGATGATGGCACAGGCAGGTTGTAATGAGGACAACGGTCATGTGTATGCATGGGTGTAAATTGGAATGGGTATATCCCCCCGGGGCCCAAATCTTAGAGTCTCCATGTGTCCATGCCAAAACGTTTGCTGCTTCTCAGCCGACGGCGGCAGGCACTTTGGGGCAAGATCCGGAGTGCCACCAATCAGGCCCGGAGTGGGGCATGTGGGTGGTTCCAACGACAATATGACGTATAACATATATAAAATATATATATATATACAAGCATATATATACTATAATTAACAAATACAACCAACTATAATGTATCAACTATAATCACATATATCCATATTTATATATACACATCTACAATGCTTGGCGAGGACAACAATGGGAATTCTAGCGATTCCTGCATCATGAATCAACCATTTAAAGAAACACAGCTATCCGTGACTTTGTGAATCCCCGACTCTGTGTCGATGTGTGTCCTTCCACTCTCGGCACTGGCAGAGTCCACCGTCGTATCGCCTCCAAGGCCACGATGTTGGCAAAGACCGCCTCAGCGCTGGACGCCATGGCGCAGACCCCAAGCACCGAAGGGACGAATGAAGAGATGCAGTTTGCCTGGGTGGTTTTAGGTTTGTTTGTTTTTAATGACCTTTACTTGGGATGATTGAACCCAGACAACCAGGTGTTTGCATTTTTCAAGTGAGTTGAAACCACCAACCAGCCTAGAACCTGAGCGACCATTTTTGTGACCACCAACCACCCAAACATATGGCCTTGCCTTGCCGGGTTGTAGGCCCCATCCCAAGTCCATTGGTTTGGCTATTCCTTCTCCCATTGGTGGGAACCTTTAAGGCTTTTCCGCAGCCTAGACTTGACCAATATATATATAATACTGTATATATATATAGTGTGTTTGTACGTGCACTGGTCACTAACATGGACGGGTGGGCAAATGCATGTCTTCCTTTTCTCCGTTGTTCAATCCTCGACCCGACCATCTAAGACCCACGGTGCAGCAAAGAAGGCCTCGCTGGGGGGAGGGCGGAGAAGGTCACGCAGGCGGTGTTCAACGCTGAGAGTCTACGTCGATAAAACTTTGTACATCCAAGGGGCGGTTAAGCCTTTTTAAGGTCTCCTAGACCACTCTCATTGAAGGCCATGAGTGGTTGGATTTGTGAAAACCCTTGCTATGCCATGGCATTCAGATGAACCTTTAGTTGAACTCAGCTCTTTGATGGGTAAAGCGAGATGCCTATATAGTCTTCACAGGTTCAGCTGATGACTAAGCTATTCCTAAACTTTCCATGACTCAGCATCCCACCGTGGCAAATCATGGGTGCTACGCAACCCGGCAGGTCATCTATTATCATGTTGTTGGTTTGGTTCTATGTTCGGCATGCCCTTCCTGATGCCCTGTTTGGGTGGCTAGCTACCTCCAAAGGAAAGCGCCACACACATATATAACTAAATATATATATAAAGATAGCATCGAAATAGTGATTACGTCACGTCACAGAAAAGCCGCCGTCCGTCGTGGGCTAGAGAGAGACCAGGAAGGGGTAGGTGGGAATCGGACGCACGTTGATGCAGCTTGGGTTTCAAATCTTCCCGAGTCAGCAGTTGATAGATTCAGGATCTGGGGGCTAGGAATAGGGGTGACAATTTCTTGGAGCTTGTGCCAAAACACTGAGAGACACAACTGGTGCACAAGAATATATGATATGGACAAAGAGTAAAATGTGCTGCTATTCCATGTTTAACATATATTTCAATATTATTTCAATTCTTGCAGGAGCCAGTTTTGAGTTTATGGTTGTTGCATTGCTGCTAAGGCCGCCCTGATTCTGGTGATGGTTTACAAAGGGTTCGTCGAAACTTGTTGGGAATATAGTTGAATATACATATTATATATATATATATATGTATGTACATATATATATATATATATGTCCCCCCACCCTTTGGCACCGCCCGAGCCATGCACTTCTAGCTGTTTTGAATGAAGAGAAGCTGGGGTGCCACCTCCAGGAGAAGAAGAAGGTCCTCCTGCGAGTGGGATCTGTCGGTTCGGGATACCCAGCGCAGATGGGGTGCAGTACAGCCTCCCGAGAACTGAACACCAAAAACCAGGTTTGGCAAAGTCTTCTATAAATCACCATAGGGGAATTGAGGCGTTCGAGTCTGGCTTGAGGACTATACCATTCAGTACCTTTGTCAGTGGCAGCTTGGGTGACTGCCCTGACCTGCATGGGGAGTGGCAGTTCGACACGAATGGTCGAGCGAAACCACAGACTGTGGAGAGTGGCAGCAGATTTGGCGGAGACATGGCTGGTTCCTTTTGTTCCACTTCATGAGGTGGAGATGGTGTGAGGCCCCACTCACTTGGTAGGAGGGAGTGTGTTGCAACAAACTAGGACTGGATTATTACCCACCAGATCCCACCATTTCCTCCCAATCTGGTTTTCGACCGGAGATTCTCGGTTGAGCGCCCCTTCAACGGGGGAGTGTCAACCCCAGACCATCAAACTGGAATAGTATGGAAAATGTTGTAAATTAATATTAATTACAATAAATTTTGGGTCATCCAGGATGCATGCGGTAAATGTACGTTAACTCCCATGGTTTGTGGGTGTGTGTTTTCTTGGAACGAGGCGCCTTCCAGTACTTTGGGGACAAGGAGGTTTGCAACTCCCAGGTGCCTGGCACGCTTGGTTCGTCTGAGCGCCTGTGGAGATCAGGGCGCCCTCACACCGAGATCATGAGCTCAGCTCGGGTTTTCAAGATGAAGAGATACAGCTTGGACCAATCTTGATAGGCACTGGCCATATGAGAGATACAGCTAAGGACTGGCCATACAGCCCAGCTTTTCAACCAAAATGCCTGAACAAATGCTCTATGTCCTTGAAAGCTCTCCCTTCCCTGGACGGTCCTGGGCCAGATCGGCCCAGGTGTGGCTCGGTGGGTGTGGCTCGGTTTTGCTTGAGGATTTGCCTTCCATGTTCTACAGTTCCATGCCTGACTCGAAGATTCTTAGATAAGGGGGTATTAAGGCTTGCAGAAAACGGAGAATCCTTCGATCTTGAGCATCCCAAGGAGCGTTTCTGTCGGGGATTTGACGCATCCGCGCGGCAGGTCTTCCCTTGCAGCCTCATGAGCGATCCCATCGCTGAGATCTACATCATGAGCAGGCGGGAAAAGTATTGGAACAGCATTTTTGGGACTGCTTTGGGTGGGGGCCGAGAAGCCAGTTAGAAAAAAAAACAAGTTCTTATTTGTTTGGCTATGCTGGTCATGTTTGTGTTTTGTTTGCTTCGGTCCTTGCAAAAGTAGGGTGGACCTCTCATGCAAGACCGGGTTACACGTGTCAAACTTCTGGATCGAGTTTCGTCGAGATGGGGTGGGCATACGGCCGTTACAGGCCGTTGCCTCGGCCTCGCCGTTCGGTGTCGGGAATCGGTGTGAACAAATACCATCACGTCAATCATGGGGCTGGATGGCGCCATGGCCCCCGTTTTTAGATGACCATGTTCCTCTACCAACTGTTTTGCCACTTGCATGACAATTCAAGCAAGTCAAAGTGGACTTGTATATAGATAAAGTTCTAATTGTTATATGGTTGTTCATCCTGAAGTAGATAGGACATGAGGAAATCCAGAACCAAGAGTTGAAGTTGAAGAGATGATGTTTTTGGTCTAATATTCTATCTAGTCCAGGATGGGACGGGGCATGCTATGTGCATGAGAGAAGCCCAAACCCGAACTCATGCACTCACGCTGCAAAGGCGAACAAAACATCCCTGGGCCCCTTGGTCTCAGGAGTGTTCAACCGGACCTTCAGTTTCTTCCCCAGGGCCGTAGAACGCCAACCTTAGAAGAATTTCTTTCTGTGCCTGTGTGCATTACAAGCACGTTCCAGCTTCGTAAAACGGCGTAGACGGCGCCGTTCCAAGCGACGAACACCACGTCGCCCACGTCGATCGATCGGTCTTCGAAGGTGCTTGGGGCGTTTGGGCGCCGAACCACACCCTTTGGGGTGATACACGATCGTGTTTTGCTTAGCGTTATTTAGTTGGGTTTTCCTATGGGAACGCCTGGGGAAGAGGTGTATTTTTCTCCCGGTTTTTGGAGAGCAAATCCGTTCGACAAGCTTGTTCGTTTTGGAGGCTTTGGGGTGTCCGATTTTCTCAGGTGATGCTTGGATCAGTGCCATGGCATTTGGCACCACAGCAGACCGTCCCCGCGCGCGTCGCGTGTCCGGGCACCGCTTTTGTGAGGCATGACATCTTGCGGCGCTTGCCCAAGAACCTGCAGGGTGTCATCTTCACACAGGAGATGCAGGACACGGCATGAATCGAAGAAACAGTGACACGAGGTGAATCAACCGTGGCAAAGTCACTTGCACCATTTTGTTCGTTTGGGGAGCTTGGGCTTTGATTGTTTTCTGGTGATTGGCAAGGGCTCCACTCCAATAAAACCATGAGAGTTGCATTTTGATGAGGTGCATTAGTAAGTACTGGTCGAATCCTTATACATGTATTAATTATGTTTATTTGCCAAAATTTATGCATCAAGACAGGTGGTTGGAATGACTGTCATGTTCTCGTCGCGGCTAGAACGAACCGACCGATGGTGAGCTGGTGGACATGCTGCGACAGAATGAGCCGCGGACTCGGGTGGCGAACGGCGGGTGCGGAGACGGGCTATCCAAACTGTGCAAGCTACCAGGACCCTCCTGTCGGGGTGTCCTGGCTGGACTACCCCACACTACCCCCCTAGGCTTCCAGACAGGGCACCCCTTAGAGGGTCCTGGTATATATCCGAACTTGTTCTGAACCCCAGATGTGGTTTTTGCCTTCATACCACTCAAGGTATCCGGTATCCAAACTGTCCGGAAAGGCAGGCAGTTCCGTGGAAGTCGGGTTCGGTTTGCAGCATCGAATTGGGGTATGCGGTATCGTGGTCTTCTACTACTTCCGTTCCCACCCTTGAGGCATCTGAGAACGCTATCAAATCGATTGTGGACAAAAGCCTGCACAGCTTGAAAACCACCAGGTGTCGGTATACAGTGGATTGGTCATCACTTCCACATAAAGTAGCTGTATAGTAGGTCATTCATTTCCTGATTCAAATGTACTCTGTTTGGAAGGCCCCTGTTCTGAACAAGGCCCTTTGTTAGAACTGTCGGGCAGTGAAATGAGCGGAAAGGATGGGATATGGATTTTCCAATTCATTTGGTGCCAAGTCGCCCTTTGAAGGTTCAAACTGCGTGTGTACAGTTTGTGTGTGTATAACTTAGATTCAAAAAACACATATCATGAGTATATACCTTGTCACTAACATGGAAGTGGAAAATAGGGTGGTTTCCGCTTCCATGTTAGTGAGTCGGAGTGTACATTAATATACAGATTATACAGCAAGTTGGCATGCCCAAACCGTTCCCTCCCACACTTTGAGCAATGAACCCATGGCTGTTTACGGGACTGATCACTGCATGTCGTTCTCAAACCAAAACGCCTCGCCCGTTGCGCGTGTCGCCCGTTGCGCGCCCAGCTGGGCCCGGTGAGGCGTTGGTTCACCTTCCGGCGTAGCATGCACGGAGAGGTGTTGATGTGCAGAGAGCAGGCGGGGCAGAGCACGGTGACCATTTGGAGCATGGGTCACTGTGTCTATAATAAGAAGGATGCGTTTTGATGATGACCTGGGCACACCGCCCACATGGCGTCCGCACTCGTGGAAAAAAGAAAGAAGAAGGATGCGTTTTGAAGGTAGCATCTGGCACAGATATTTGGCCAATACATCGCAGATCATCCACCCCAAACACCTTCTCAGAGGGTACTTGGATCCTTGGGGCTTGTTTGAATTGGTCCATATGGGTCCATTTCTCACCGACTTCGCTCCGACGTCCAGGAGCGCAGCGCGGGGGCGAACGCGCGGATCGGCACTTCCATCCAACGGATTGACGTGCCTCGGGCGATGAGCGGAGTGTGTGTCTGCCGGAGACGTTTCAAGAGTCCGACCCCAGACCATCCGGACTCCGGACAGACCTATTGACTGAAATTCAGTTGGGATGGTGGGGCGACGGCATAATTCCGAATTCGAGTCTTCTGGATGTTGGTTTGTATACGTCAAGATCGCAGATGCCCACTTTCACAGACAAGGTAGGAATGGACAGGAACGGAGCTTCCTGGCAGGTTGCCCCCACCTCGCAAACATACACACACAACACAGTGGTTTCAGAGGTTCGATGGCACAACCCCCTAAGATGACTTTTAGATAGGGGTCCTTATAAACCACCGAAACCACCAAGCTTAACACTAAGCTTGATGCCCTTTTGGGAGTCCTTTTGGGCATTTTGCCATCCACTATAAGGTCCCTCCACGATGTCGAAAAGCGTCGAACCTTCCCCTGCGACCAGCGGTGACCTTCGTGGTGTGGAAGCTCCTGGGTCGCGGGGGCGAGACCCGCGCTTTCCGAGACCTGGGATGACGTACTCAACTTACTCCATCCATCCCCACCCTTAGTCCATGTACTTGAGAGCAAAAGCCACCCACCCCTTGGCAGTGTTGGATCAGTCTGATGCGGAGCTGCTAGTTCGATCCACCCGCGCCACATGTTAAAAAAAGTCGCGTTTAGATTGGGGGGACAGGACATGAAGACCTCTCGGATGCAAGTCTGGATGTCTATGAAGCAGGTCCGACTCTGGCTCGGAAAAGACAGAAAACGACAACGAAACAGGGTCTTCAAGCTGGTTGCCGTGGATGGGGCCTCGGTTGAACACCATCTAAGGCCGTAGCCAACTTTGAGTTTCTGGGCACGGCAGCCCAGACCAATGCTCGAAGAGAGGGAGGCACGTGCCACAGAGAGTGACCTGTCCATTTCATGAACCCCTTAGCCCCGGGCTTGTAGCTTGCCCTCGCCTATGACTCTCAGCGAGCGAGACAGAGAGAGAGAGAGAGCGCGCGTGGCCGCGAACGCGAACGTGGAAATGCTTTTGCTGGTGCCCTGGTCACATCCACGACTTTCATTTCAACCCACTAAAACCCCATGGAACCGACACGTTCCCGGTCGGACGAGGTGTGAACCCCCACGGACCCCATGCGGCTCAGACGCGGGCACCGCCCCAGAAGACCTTAGGCGGGGCGTCAGGTTGGCGGACGATCGGAGGATGGGGAGTGGGAGTTGCTTTCATTTTGGCATGGAAACCAGCAGTCTTGCGGATCAGGTGAGTCTAACTGGTCGTCCCGAACTGGTTGAATCCCCTAACCTGGTGAAGATGGTTGAATCGCCACCAGGTTCCTGGACGGTAGACTATTAGAGCAACATAGTAGACTCTTAGACACGGAGCGGAGAGGCTTTGTAAGCTTCATTGATTGGGAGGGACTTGGAGGGTGCTTCCTTTGTGATTCATGTGTTTGGACTTTAAAGCTGGTTGGCGGCTTGAGGTGTTTGTTTTTCGACTGGCTGCAGTTTTGGAGGAGGGCACCGTGAAATTGAACAGAAGGTCCCTTCAGACCAATTAATTACACAAAGATATATACAGTGTTATTATGCGTCCAAGCCTAGAACTTATGTGTTTTTGGTGTGGGCGAGGCCACCACCGTTGTCCATCTCTGAAAGGTGTGGAAATGTCGCCGCCGGAATCCTCACCCAATCTAGAGACGGTGAGATTGTGCTGGCAGAGAACTGGGCCTTCCAAAGTATCAAAGATGTAAAGAGACAGGCGCCTAGCATTTGTTGTGTTCTTTTGTTTTAAAATCCAGCTTCATTCAAGAACCTTATAACACCTGGTGGTTTGTTTCCTTCCATGCAGCTTGGCGAACAACTATAGTGGGGTTTTGGCAGTCAGTGCTTGACTACCACGAAGGTTTGGACCTTGATTTCTTGATCATTGATCCGGTTAAAGCCCTAGGGATCCTCATAGCCTCCAAACGTAAGAGTCTCCGTCCTCACCGTACCTCAGAGGGCGTCGCGCGCTGGCCGCGGTCCATTCACCTCGTTCCGTTCGCTGCAGGGGTCCATTTGACGGCCAAAGATGAGGAGCTCTTTAGCCAAACCTCCGCCAGGCAGGACGCACCGCACGTGTGCGGTGCTTGAGATCACCCCGACACGATAGAAGGGGACTGGTTTCACCAGCTGCTTCCGGGCTAGGGATCAGCTGGCTGGATATCTCCACACTACTTACAGGTCTCCAGACAGGGCACCCCGACAGGAAGTGCTAGGTAGGGTGGTTGAAAGGGGGTGAATATTGAGGATCGGCATCCGAATGCGATCCAAGGGCCCCCGGCTGAGTTCGATCTGTTTTTTTTGGGGGTTTCACTCTAGATGACATAGTAGGTTGATTAGTTTGTTTTTTTTGATTAAAGGTAAACTCCACCCGGACATACCTAGACGATTCAGATACGGATACCACAGCCCAAATTCCCCAGGACCTGCGGCAGCAGCCCAGGTTCTTTGCGAGAGAACATCCAATCCGGTGGAGAGGGTGGGACCAACAAAAACCCTTTTGGTCCAAGTGGGGGTCTCGATGTTGGAACTCTCGATGTTGGGTCGACCAGTTGACCGTATCGAGGAACGGCGCCTGCAGGCGCCGTTTCGCGTATGTTTTTTTTTCCCGCAAGGTATCGAGCGAGGGTTTTAAGGTTTTTTCCGTTGGGGTTAGAAGTGAGAAGCCGGCCCCCGGGCCCGCGGCCCTCCTTCGGGTCACCCAATGGGTTAAAGAACGTTCGGGTGCCTGGCACCCCTGAAGAGTGATAATTATCACTCTGTTTTGAAATTATCAATCTTTTGGACACTGGTGTGACAAAAAGCACTCCGGAGTGAGAATAGTTGCTCCAGAATGTTTTTTTTGCTCCGCAACATATCTTGAACGCAAAGCGAACGTTAATTGAACGCAAAGTGAACGCACTGCGAACGCAATCTGAACGCAATTGCGGTTGGACTGATTTTTTCCACTCCGAGCATGGCATCACACAAAAAGCAGCGGTCTCATGGCATGCCACCATCAGGCCCCAACCTACCGTGCCCCGTCTGGTGATCAGGCCGAATAATTGACAAATGGTTCACCCAATTAAGTGATTTCAACTGACCGTGCTCTTCCACTGCAATGAGCCATTGAAATCTTGTTGCGCAAAGCATGTTGCGCTTCCACAGCTCCCATACCAAACACAGTCAGAGTGTAACCCACAGTGGAAAAAATGTCAAGACTGCCTGCCTGTTACATTGTCCATTTTTCTATGATTACAGCATCAGGGGATATCAGGGGCATGTCAAGACAATGGTTTCCAGGTGATTCCGTATTTTGCCCACTTGTCAAGACAGTTGTCCGGACGCATGATTCTGGAAGTCCCCCAGATGTCAAGACAATATAATAGAATCCACTAATTATACTAATTATAGTTCATATGGATCCAGCATGAACTTGTTGGAGAGGCTGAACAACATGTTTTAACTACCTTCTGAGAAGGTGTTAGGGATGGGTTTGAGGGGGTCCTAGGCTTTTCTCACGGAATCATACATAGGTACATTGGGTCGGCTGATCTGGCACCGGGTTGGAGCCAACTCATCTCGGATCTTCAGGTCGCCACCTCCGGCTCGGGCCCACCGGCGAAGGCCGCACCGTGACCGGGAGACCGGCTGCGCTTCGGCAGGTTCCTCCGGCGCTTCGACAATCTCAAGCGTGATCCAGGCGACCGGTAGCGGTTTTAGGATGGGGTGATCGGTGATGTGGGGAAGGGTGGGGAATCGGCGAGGTTTCGAGATCTCCCATGGGGTTCCAACTACTGTTTCAATGGGCTTTACCGAGGAGTACCGAAGCTTCAGCACTTGAGAAGGCCTTGCAGGAGAAGGTCTTCAGGGCCCCAGCTGAAGACTTTGGAGGAGAAGTCTTTGCTGGTGTGCCTGGGCGGAAGTTCTTCCCAGTCGGCACCAAACATGCCAGCTGGGCCAGCAGTGTCTTCCAGAGAGGCCCGAGAACTCGGATGGCATTGAACAGTGCGAGTGGCAGCTGCTCGGCTCAAATCCCAAATTGATGAGATGCTGAACTCATTGAAGAGGTCTGAGACCTCATATGTCAGCCAACCACAGGACACCCATGAATTGTCAGCCCACTAAGACACTAGAACAGACTCAACCCCTGATGATGTGCAGTCCAAATGGCTGCATGAGAGGGTAAAGAATGGTACGCAAAGCATGCGCAGTGTTGTTTTGGCCCGAGGTCCCATTGAATATCACCATGACAAAGAGGCACAAGATAGTCAAATTCCGGACCCATGCACCAAGAATGACCCGTGGGCATCGTTCGTGCCAAGCAGTGCTGCAAGCACTGGAAGTTCGAATAGTAAACCAGATGCCATGCACACCAATAGGGGTGAGCAGACTCGGAAGCAGTTGCATGAACAGCGGAACCAGATTGTCGACATCCAAGCTCAGCTCAATTGCATAGTCATAAGGTTGCAGCTGATAAAGAACTCGCACACCCTCGTACTGATGTCCAAAAGGAGTTTCAAGTTCCAGACAGTACGGCATGAACTTGCCACCCAGGTGAGCGAGGTCAAGATGAGCTTCCAAGCAACCCTGCAAAGTGCTTTAGACAGCAACGCTAAGCAACTCCAGGGGAGTCTTAGCTCCGAGTTCGAGGCAATCAAGCAGCTGTTGCGTCAGCCGGAAGCTGACAAGCGCCATAAGTCTAGCTCACAGTCGAGGGCCAGTCGTGATCAATTCGACCCCTCATGGCCACATTCGTTTTTCACATTTGGAAGTCCGGTGCAGACGCATTTCCTGCAGAAACCTGGAAGGATGTGAGCAGTCACACGTATGATAGAGTTTCTGGTCAGTCTGTCTGTTCTGCACCGCTATCCATGTGGGCTTCACCGTGCATTTGTGTGTGGTCCACAGATTTTTGGCCTTGTTCTGTACTCATTGCCTTCCAACTGATAACTATAGCATGGCCATACCCATCCGTATACCGGGTCAAAAGCATACTAAGCCTTTCGATGTTCACTACAGGTTCTACAAAAATCCAAGCGTTCCATACGAGTACAAGGGGAGGCATTATGTTTGGTAGTCACGCACGTAGAGACACTCTCTGGCATTGACTAGATCCCCAAGTATAGAAAAACGGGTTGTTCCTCGTTACTTTCATTGGGCTTTGCCCCAACCCATAAGTATGGAATGGCGCGCCGGCCCTATCAGGACATGACTATGAAGGTACTCCGACAGTACTTGCATACAACCGCAACAAATCCCCCATTTCATTTGGACGTGCCGTTGGAACTGCCTCGTCCACCGGCCATTGTCCAGTATACATACGTGAGCTGAGCGTCCCGCATTCAGAAAATCGATTGATTCAAGTCTCGCTATTCAAGTCTCGCTATTTATTTCAAGTCTCTCAATCGGGCATGGATCGATTTATTGGAAAAGACCCAGTTTTCGATCGCCCGGCTTCGATGCATGTGTCGCCGCATGACTTCGCTTTGAATGAGTGGAATCGTCCGTGAGACGCGAGACACCGCCCGCAAGAGAGAGACCGAAGAATCCTTGTTTTACGGTTCTTTGATGTTCTTTGACTAACAAACCAGGTCAACCGAACTCTTTCAAGAATTTCCATGAAACAACCTGGATCTCAAATTGTGTAGGAATATGTGCATCCAGAGCTTTGGGATGGTTGAGTCAGGATCATCAATTTTGTCATGCAAGGGCTAGGAACGAGAAACTCTGTGCTTAGAATGCTTTGGCAAGCCACATTCCACAAGTGTTTCATAGTTTTGGGGTGTATACTGTATACAGACTCTTTTTCAAGGCACTGCACGCCAAATATATGTGTTATGTGTGCAGGGATTCTGAAGTCTTGAAAATCAGCCCTCCAGAATGAAGTCATTTCCCGATCATGAATCTTGGCGGAGGTTGATGGTCAAGACGTAGAAGCGATCGTCCCCTGAAAGCTGCTTGGGTATACTTGGGTGATTCAGCATTTGATCCACCAAAGATGACACAAACAGAGCCAGCCAGCACCAAATCCCCACCTTCAGGATCCAATAGTTCAAGAAATCGACCGCTCCACCACATGTGCCTTTATGCGCCGGAAGTCTTCCGGTTTCGCATTCCAATCGTCCGTTGGGCATTGCATTCCTTCGCTGCAAGGCCTGCAGAAGGCGCTCCGAAAAAGTGGCGCCTGGGAGCGCAAGAGCATGAAGAACCAGGCGCCGAATCGGCGTTCCGCCGCTCGGAACTGCGTGACTGGGGGGTTGGGAATGCGGTGACATGGTGGAAGGAGTTGTTTTCCCGGGGAGGATGGTATATATATATATATATATAGTGTATTATAGGGGTGTGTTTTTGGTTCAGAAGACTTTTCCGAGTTTTTCTGTGGATCAAAGATGATAAACATGGTAAGACAAACTGTTTAGAATCTATCCAATGTTCACAGTTTCATGTTGGACCCTGACAACGCTTGACCTCCTGACTCCTACACCTGTGCAGTTCTTGGCATAGAAGTAGATTGGTGAAGCCTAGGCCTATGACTTTCAGAAGGTCGTGGTCGTGGTGGAACTCCCCATAGAACCTTGAGGTCCGCGCAACAGATTGGGACGTTTATAGATTTTCCATGAACAGAGCCAGTTGGGTTCACCACTTTGAATATATTAAAAAGATCTAGGATTTCCCAGGCAACCTGAGGGGTCAGCGGTAAAATGGTGTAGAAGCCATCACGTAAAGCATTGGTGTTCCGTGGCTATATAACGATCTCCCGCTCTAGCACCGCCCAAAGGGCCCTGTTTGAATATATCCTTGACAAAGTCGAGCACAAATTCTTTGCTCATTCAGGGCTTGAGGACGTCCGTCGAGGTAGGGAAAGATGAAACACAGGCAGTCCGGCTTCCTGCCAGGACACCTTTGATCCAACTCAAGTGCTCTTCGAGCAGCAGTGGCTGGAACCTCAGCATTTGGTGTGGCTGGAGCCTCCCGAATGATCCCCACCAATTGGCTCACACTGTTTCCTTCAGAGCGTGCCGAATCACCGTGTGTTCAGGAAAACATGGGCATGTTCTGAATCCATGGGGGTCCAACTACCCGTCACTTGAGGTCACAACAGTGCCATGTCTCACCTCTGAAACCACCTTGGCACCCCAGCTCCACCGAGCGAGCGAGCGAAACCGGAGCTGGACCGAACCCAAAGGCGGAACCTCCGCGTTCGCTCCGTCCCTGATAGAAGGGACGGGTACTGGTAGGTGTTTGAAGGTCTACAGCTTGGAACTGGAGCCAAGTGCTTGCTTACACGCCATGACCCCCATACCCTGAAGAATGGATGGGAAGTTTGCTTGAAGAAAGAAAGCTTTTTTCTATGCGTGTCTTTTTTCGGGAACCCGGTGAGACCGGTGACGTTGTTTCACTGCCAAGGTCTCAACTTCAACAAGACCCTGTGAGTTTGGAGCTCGACAACTTGGATGACACCTTCAGGTGAGCCTCACTCGAAGAGAGGGGTGTAGAGTGCACATGTGATCCCCACATAGGGACACGGTTTCCAGTACCATTTTTACTGGGGATCATCTTACTTTTCCTATCTATTTACGGGGATCTATACCTGGACCCTTCAAGGGGTGCCCAATGGAAGCCTATAGGTAGTGTGGGGTAGTCCAGCCAGGACACCCCTTGGATGGTCCTGGTACTTTAAATCGCCACGGCCATGTTTTGGGGGGAAGCGATTGATGGCGATGAGATGGGTAGACGAGGAGACCTCAGAGGAGCCCCGTACCCAAGTGGAGAACTTGGAGCCACGTACGCGAAGGCGGCCGCGAAGGCCTACACCGTGGTACTGGAGCCAACAGTCGAAAGCCACGCTATACTACGTATGTAAAGGATGTGCAAGCTGATGGTAGATGTCTTGCAAGCTCAAGCTGCACCACCAAGTGATCAAGAATCAAGATTCAGTTGCTGCATGTTGCCTGACCCCAAGCTTTGCCAGGATACCTGAGGCTGGGCCCTGTGCCGTTGGCTGTTGATGGCTGTGATCCGTGTATTGCGAGCTGTAGCTTCATCGTTTGGTCGTGTGTTTTCAATTCTGTTCATGTACATGGCTGACCACCAGGTTGAAATGTCGAAAAGAAGGCATGTTGAATCAGTTGAAATCCCAGGAAAGCATCCGTCACGAACTGGTCAATTGGGACGGCAGGCTAATTCTGCTAAGGAGTTGGAAGTATCAAAAGCCAGCACAGACTGAGCAACATCAGCATCGCAGCAAAAATCTTGCTGGGAACAAAAGACATGTTGCAATAAGGACTCGCTTTTGGGCTACCCTACCACAGGCGTCCTTTCAATCTTTTCTGGACTCCAGACCCCAGCTGCCTTGGATTTCTACAGGAGTCTTCCTGGAGGGCCCCCTGAATTCCTGGACTTGGAAGAAACATCCCATGGTCTCTCAATTCAAGTGATTGGAAGCCTCCAAACATCCGCGACCTCATCCACCCACGCCCCATGCTGGGGGTCGGCAGTTTCTGGCCCTCACAACGACCCTCGTGTTCCGTGCCTCAGCCCCACGAGATTGAAGAGCTCAGGCGGAAGGTGGACGTGTTTTTTTCTTTGTTGACTGGTGCTTAGCAGGGAATGAGGGAATGGATCCAATAGAATCTCTATTGAGGGCTCATTCCCTTATTCCCCACTAAGCACCAGTCAGTATTTTGGTGGGTGGGTGCTGGAGACCGCGGCGGCGGTGAAGAGATCTTGGAGAAATCAACCCCCGCACGCGCACACTGTAAAAAGTCAGTGTGCAAGTTGCCTCCCAATAGAAATTTTGGAAGCCAGGATGATACTCTAGGGGAACTTCTCACTTTGTTGCCGCGTTGCCTGTGTGCGGGGCCCGGTCAGCTGCGGAACCCGGGGGCGGATGAAGGTCCGGGCCTTTTAGGCCCCTTGGGATCCTAGTCCACCTATGGGTTCGAGTTGCATACGTGGCATACAACTCTTAGCCCGATGTTATGACCTTGATTTTTTAAGGAACTTATTTATTGTTATTTTATATATATTATATATATACAATATATATGTTTGTTTTTTGTTTTTTGTGATATTGTTGTTCATGAAATATATTCAAAGTAACTATAGTCCCTGCATGTATTATTTAAAGATGATTTAAGGAACTATCTATACTCATATCATGGATCTGGTCTTGGGGAGACTTTCCGGATCGTTCCTGAGCCATTCCTGGCGAGTTTGGGACCTCAACTGTTGGATCCTTCGGAGATCTCAATGAGGGGGGACGGTTGTTCAGTCATGTTCAGCCAACTCTCCATGATAGTCATGATAGCTGGGGAGCAAGAACGTCTACCCATGTTCTTGACCCCGACACGACCGACCTGTTGGGGACGACGGGGAGGTGCGAATTTGAGCAGCTTCCGGTCCGGAGGGTGCAAGGTTTCTGGGTTGCTCATACTGCATCATAATTCAAGTAAGTAGTAATGTAATACAACCCATGAGTAATGTAATGAGTAATGAGTATATAATGAGTAATACATTAGTAATGAGTAATGTATTCAACTAATGTATTGAATGTAATTCAACTACCAGGACCCTCCAACGCGTGCCCTGTCTGGAAGCCTAGGGGGGTAGTGTGGGGTAGTCCAGCCAGGACACCCCGACAGGAGGGTCCAGCTACGGGGTCTTCAACTAATTCAACATACTTTATCATAATATGTATGTTGAATTAGTATCTCTTTATGATGAAGTATGTTGAATGGAGATGTATGATTCTATCTTCAAGTATCTTCTGGTGGAGATCATCAAGTGTTACGTAGAAGATCTCCACTAGAACACTTGAAACGCTTTGCGCCACGATCAAAACAAGTATCAGGTGTGGCGCCACAACGACACAACGAACCATAAATCGAGAGGACGACTGAGACAGAAGGACACCCGAATGGAACGCGACGTACACATCATCCCTCCCCAGACGCTCTATGGGGACTGGCATATCTACCCATCAGTGATCAGTTGGGATTTGTTGCACCAATTCACCTGAGGTCATGCAGGTCCAAAACTTCCAGATTCGGGAAAAACAGGGACCCCCAAACCCTTTCACTGCCTTTCACTTCTTCCATATACAAAACAAGAAGAGACAGTCCCATTCACCCGGTCTGCTCGGTCCCACCGGAGGATTCGGAGTTCGGCGACTGGCCAGACCCGCCGGGGCACGCAGACGTCCGTCCGTCGGTTCGGTTCGGGGCTGGGCGAGACGGCGTCCCATCGTTCCTGATTCTTCAGTATATAAGGCCTATGGGTGGGTGGTAGGGGTGGTTTTTTGGTTGGCAGAATTGCAGTATGACATGTTCACCTAGGGCCCTGGTTCTGACAGTTCGTGACCGAACTTGATATCCTGGTGTGCTTGGTTACGGCCCTGTTGTATAGGCCACTGGATGGGACTCCAAAATGGCCTTGAAGAAGCTGGGTGATTTGATGATAAATCTTACTGTAGTGGTACAATCATGAATAACCAACAGAGGTTGAATGACCCTATAGACTATCCCATAATTACCCCTGTAGGGTCCTATAAGGTCAGTTAACCTTTGTTGGAATGTACCAGAATCCAACAGATCTTTTTATTGGTGCCTTTTGCAGACCTCAAGTGGGTGGCGCAGTGGGGGCACTGATGTTATTTCCTATAGTTTTGGTCCCTGGAAATTAAGCGCATGGACCAGTTCATCCTGTCATCCATGGGACTGGAAACAGTTACCTACATTAGGGTCATACATGGGGTAAATGTAGTATTACACTCTTCCAGTCCCATTCGTCATAGTTCATGCAAATGGAGCTAAAAACACATGGGGAGGACTGCAGGGAGGACTCCCGTGTCATATATGCATGGCCGGGTCGTATGTACCCTAGGGCTCCAACCATATCCTCAGAAGGTGGTTAGAGCCCCCAAACCCACCCCAACCACCTTGTCAGGAGGTGGTTGGAGCCCTAGGGGTATATAACTCGTCCAGTCCCAGTCAAAGTCATCCACGCGCACCGAGGTTCGTCCAGACTCTTCACCCTGGACCGGGCAAGTTTTTCAACGCGATGCGGCGACGTGGGCGTTCCAACCGACGGGTCGGGGGAAACGAGTCCTGAAGGTATAGATGTGCTACAAATACAGTATAGAATCACCATGAAATATAATGCGTTTATTGCACGATCTGTTGACATCCTAGGTATGGTTTCGGGCATTTGAAAAAAGACAGGATCGTGCCGGCATGCCATGGGTTGAGCCGTCGTAGGAGGATGTGACAGGCCCGGATGAAGCTTTTTCGTCCCCAGAATTGACGTTTCACGGGTCGATGTAGGCCAAGTACTGAGGGTGCCTCACTACCTGTAACAGTCAGTAACCTATATGCCTTAGAGATATGGATGTCGGCCTGCAACCTGACCATCCACTCTACACCAAAGGCACATCAAAGCTTCTGAGGGTGTTTTGCCTTGGGTGTATCCCAAACACCCTGGATGTTCTACGAGCCCAGTGGAACCCCCGTGTCTTTCTGTTTTGAGGGTGTTTTTCTCAGACCGAGCGCGGCCAAATGATGGATGTTGTCTCTCTCAGTGGTGGGTCTTTTTCCGTCTTTTTCAACGGGCAAGCATGGAAGTCAGGTCGTTGAACGGAGTATTGAACAGAGTCTGACCGGAGTCTTAACAAAGAAAACACCATACTGCGCATGTTCATAGCATGTGTGACGTGTGTATATAAAATAATCTAAATCATAGCTATGCAGCAATATATCACTGGTTTGATTGCTGTATTAATGTGATGTATGTAATGAATGGGCATGTCGTTTTGTAAGAGCCACCAGATGTTGATGAACATTTGATTATACAATACATAGGTTTTTAAAAGTGGTCACTGTTCCGATGGCTCTCTGTTGCCGCCCTTAACGGCTCCGCTGCCTCCGCTGTTCACGCTCCGTTACGTCTGGATCGCAGGACACCTGGAGCACTCTGGAGGCGAGGTGAAGGAGGAATCGTCACCGTGGTGGGTCGATATCCACTATACAACCACCATCTCCAGGTCACCACATGTGCTAAGCCTAGCCAGGGCTATACCTAAAGGATCAGGCGCGGGGTCCGAGCCGGGGTCGGACCCAAGTGGGATTAGCGATCAAAAGCACCAGCCATGACTCCTGGGATCTCCTCCGGCGAGTTCGAGTTCCAGCTTAGCAGATGAGGCGAGCCAGCCTGGATGGCGGTCAGATGGATTCTTGGGATACAAAGAGGTGATGGAGTCGGTCCATGTGTTTTCTATTGGGGGGGGGCCAGTACCCGTCATGAGGAATGTGGAGTCCAGCAATGGAAAATGTCCCATTCGTTTGGCACATGTTGGCTCTCCGATTATACTCAAGAATTGTACTCATTCAGCTTGCTCTTGCCAGTACATAGACTCAGTAGAACTGCCCGGGTGAGAATGTCAGATGGCATATGCCTCATCCTGACTCTCTCGCTGCGCTTGGCGTCCATGTTGGATTGACAACAAGGGTCCGGTAAAAGGGGACAGCTTAGGTGGATGCTGAAACCCTTACAGCAAGTGAACTGTTCCCACGTTCATATTTGGGTGAAAGACTTCCCTCAAACTGCTATGCCGATGATCCAACCCATTACCTTCCAAAAGGATGCTGAAATGCCAGACGACATGGCGTGGTTGTTGTCCAGTATGTAACTGAATTTAGCATCACAAAAAATACTGGGGAATGCCCTTCTCTTGCACAAATTCTTGAAGTCCCAACTCGTACAAAACGTCAATACACAAGCTCATATCCTCCAGATTCTATCGGAATTCGAAGCAACCCTCCATGCTCGTTGACGGAAACTACTGTAGCTACGTGATACACAGACAGTTGATGGGACTGGAACATGATCATGCATATACCCAAAGTCATCCCTTTCCACATGGCAGTCCCAGATAGGTTGCTCTTTGGGCTGCCACGATCGGGTCTCGGGCAGGGCCGGGTGGAGCAACAAGATGGAATGTGCCGAGCCCAGTCCAGTTGGATCCATTCCAGTAAAGGGGCCGAGGATGGTTGGGGATCTCAGTATGAGAAGGACTCGAGTCACCATCCACTGGGACCTGGAAATAGCTCGTATACTTTTTATCGTCATCTATATATGGCAGTGGGTCATTGCAGCATACTTACAGAACGAACGATCGACTTATATACCTGGAATGTCTTTCGATTTGACAGTCTCAAAGTAATAAAGTACCTCAGAAAATGGGTACAAGTACCTGTTTTTGTTGATAGGGTCATGATCCAGGTCGATCATTTCGGGTCGAGTCAGTCACTGCTCCCTCCTCTTTGAGTCACTCAGGCGGCGACCACCATCGAGCTCCCCTCCTTGGCTTGGAGCTCACGCGCCCGATTCGGGCGGCGGCCACGCCGCGCGAATCGCTTCGAATGCCCATGACATGACATCAACAGGTGCAGATGTTTTACATGCATTCTTATTGGGATTTAACATGCAATGTGCCTGACACAAGTTGTTGCATCCCTTCGCGGCCTTCGCGTACTGCTTGCAGTTCTATGTTGACCTGATGTGACCTTTTCGCCACCCTGATGTGACTTTTGCTCATTTGCAGCGTACCCAAGCGGTGGATGTGACTTAACTCCTCCCCTGTACCCAAGCGGGTCATGATTGTTAAGTGTCCATTCGACTCATTCCACCTCCTTTTCAAGCCTTTCCAACCCTGCTGGTCTTAAAAGTGGTCCCTGGACCACTTGATGGTCGTCGCTTGTCGTTGGGGGTCTGGTTCCTTTCAGTTCGGTGGCGCAACTCGTTCATCCCTTGACATGATGCTAACGCAGCTAGGCTTGTGACATCTCTTTGAGTGCCAGCCGCCAGCCGCCCACGCAGGGGGGTCAACCCGCCACGGCGACACATCGCCACGTCAGGGGTCAACTGTATGGCTGTGGTGTATGGCTGTGAATCAAAACCACGGGATCTTTGGTGGACCAACTTTTCATGGCCCTAGGCCTCCAGTCATACCTTCTGAGGGCGACTTTCAGCTAGATGGAAGCCGACCTGTCATCAACAGGAACATCAACATCAGCCTGGTTCTTCAGTTCGTGACCGTACTTGATCACCTGGTTGGTTCGGTCACTTAAGCCTCCTAACTCCTAAGGGTCGCTTAGGAACCTTCAAAAGGTCATTTTGGGGTGCTCCCATGGACCATCAACCTGTCGACCCGAGGGTGAGCCTATTCTCATGCAAACCACCCAGTGGTTTGTCAGGGTCCATGTTTAGGCCTTTTCATTTAAAGAGCAACGGCTGAGATTTGGACAGGATCTTCTACCAGGACCCTCCAACAGGTCACCACCTGCGACTTTTAACTCTAGAAAAGCCTGCAGAGGAGACCTGTTCGAGGGTGCTGGTAGAAGCTAAATATAGGTCTGAGGCTTTATGGAATGCTAGGTGCTAGGTTCTGCTGACAAGCCCAGGCATCATCCGGAACGACTCAGAAAATGTTGGCCTCCGAGGTTGTATAATGAAGCAGATATGAGAAAGTCATCCTTCTTGCCTACAGAAAAGCACAAGCTTTGCAGCTGCTCTTGGTTTAAGGTTTAAGCGATTAATTTTCTCAGGATGGTTGCCGCGATGAACGAACTTCCAATTGAACATGCTCCGATTGCAAATTCTCCTGTGAGTGTGCTGCGGCGTTTGTGTCGGTGTGGCGTTTGGCCCGGCCAATCCCTTGCGCATGTTCTGCAGTAGACTTGCGCTACAGAGGGGGCCAGGAGGCGAAAGAAGCATTGCCTGCTTTGACCTTGCAGGTGTGGAAGGAGATGGTGCACCCTGAAAGGGAACCACGAGAGAGAAATAGAGAGAGAGAGACCTTTCCATCTAAAAGGTTCTGCTTTACCTTCCACGTGTGTGCTGGAGCCACTGAGGCCGCAACTACCTCGAGCGTGCCGGGGTCACACAGACCTGTGTTGCCTTCAGTTCATGGTCATGGCAATGACTGCGGTCCTCCGGCTCTTGAAACGACGACTAACTGACTACTAGCTTTGAGGGAGGGAACCTGTTTCCAACCTAAATCCGCTGCATTGCCAGGTCAGCCAGACAGGTGCGCTAGGGGAGGAGCCGAGGGGATCTGGAGGTCTGTGACTCCGGAAGCTTTGGAAGATCTTTTTGGGTGCATCAGGGACTTCCCTGACCCCCGTTCCGAAAAAAAACGCCAGAACCAGAGGGTTCCGAAGCGGTGCAGCGTCCGAGGGGAACGGCGACGGGTCCGGGGCGGGCAATTGCTGTCACAGAGACCGCCCGCATCCAGAGATGTCACTGATGCATGTTAGACTATTGTGCGATCAGTACTAGTCCATTTAGTTAAAAAGAACTGGTGACACGTTCGAACCATGCCACTCGTGCCATGTGTGTGACCAAACCGAGGGTATGCCCGGAACCATTTCACGGTTGAACACCACCCTTTCCATGGGTTTGGGCCCCAAAGTCTTAGGGCACTTCCCCACGGAACCCACATGAATACGCCCTGGAAGAGACCCACGGAACTCATGGAACCTGAAGCAAAAAGCACTGGTCTGGCGGAACAAACACATCCGTCACATGCGATGTGAAACATCGGATTCCCGGTGCCTTTGAGACTTTATACCACCCACACGAAGTCCGTCGGGCTTCCGAGGCGCAGCGGCGCCAAGTGGCTTGAGTGAGGTCGAACTCCAGGGGCTGATCCACCGGCATTTCGGGTTTGTATGACCAGTAGGGAGACATAGGGAGACCTCCAAACTCCCCCCCCAAGTCCCCGTGTTTCTGTAGGTCGTTTATCTATACGGTGGTCTTTCTACAGGGGCCTTTGAAGGTCTCCCCTATTCTATAATGCAGTTCCAATGGCAGATGATCACAGAATCTCAGATTATGGGAATATATACGCGTCCTCCTCGTGCCACGCGTCCTTCCCGTTTCACTCCTCGCCGCTCCGCCTGGGCCAAGCCCTGGCGCCATCGATGCCATTTTTGCCGCGTGGAACCAGCAAAAAGGCGGTGGACAGAGGGAGTTGGCAGGAACGAAAATCACCCACAAAACACAACTGCTGCCATAGGGAAAGCATGTTCATAACTCATGAGCCAAATTGAACACACTCGGGCATCGATGGGTTTCTTCCCGGAAAACATGAAGCAGGGGTCCTGAATCATGGAAAGTCAGGTACATCGCTTTCAAGCAATTGAGGGGTAGTCTTGAAACAAATTTTACCGTTGGGTCCGAGAAACGCATCAATTGAGGAGGGTCGCTGTACAAGCTGAGTGCGATGATATTCTCGATCAACCATGTGTTTCGGCGGCGCAGCATGTCGCATCGAAACTTGGAGGGTTGTTGTGATTGTTCAGTTTTATTGCCTACAATGGAGATAATGTAGACTCTTGATTAGTAAAGTTATAGGAAAACATAGTAAGACCAACTATTTGGCTTGTAAAACCTCTTCGTCGGGGGTGTTCATTGATCAAGAGTCTACATTCAGTACCCAGACACTCCATGGGACTGCCATATCTACCTGCATTGAGCGTGCTCGTCCATGGCTGAAGGTGTGACAAGATTGACGGGACAAGATTGCGGGACGTGTCGACCAAGGTCAAGCCCTTTATCCAGCAGCATGCAGGATTTTGCGGGAAGCCTGTGGACCAACCCTTTCAAGGTTGCCCCCCGATTGGGAATCCCATGGGGATTGTTCAATTCTGGAACTTTTGTTTTGCATCGCTTAAGCTCGCCATGGCTCACGATGCCAGAGCGGAGCACGCGGAGCACGCGCGTGCTGAATTTGGAGCTGTTGCAGAGTGCACAATGGGAGGCGCGGCGCCACTCGTTGCGGGACGGGTTCAGATGTTGGGGTCATTCGTTATTTTCCAAGAGAGGTTGAACAGCCCTATATATCGCCCACCCACATGTACCACCAAAAAGGATCCGAACGTTCAGGTCTCTCAACTTCTCTTGGTTTCTAGGAACCCCGTAGGGCAAGGGATTGCTTCACCAGTCAGGACCTGCTCCGCAACCCACAACGATCAACGAAACAAGAACAACCAACTTCCAACAACATCAGTACCCTCCCTCAGACAATCATGGACGCTGAGCAGGCCCCACTTGTATATAGAGAGTTTCATGATCTATTTGTTTCAGTGAGTGTAAGACTTAATCAGGATGTCGAGACCCAAGTGCAATGAAATCTAGGTATACATTAACCACCTCTTTGGGGTTGAGCCAAGAATCTTAAGGAGGACCCACAAACAGGTATGAAGAACATCCCTGGCAAAGGTACATTTTCTTGGCAAACACACTTCGGCCCGCGGGGCATATGCGAGATCCACAACACTTGAGAATTCCTACCAGCACCTTCAACTAGGTCACCAATGGAAGCCCCCACACTACTAAGGGACCTCCAGCCAGGACAGCCCTTGAAGGTCCTGATACTTTTGTTTGATGTCACGGGCTTCTTTCTCCTAAGTCCTGGCTTGCTGAGAGACTTGTTGTCAGCGGGACCGCGGTGCGGCATGTCATGGTTGGAGGGGAGGGGAGCAACGCCCACCTCAGTAAGAATGTTTGGCAGGACTTATGAGTCGCACTCGGTTTCTTTGCTAATGCGGTGACAAGTGGGGTGACAAGTGCATAGCATGGTGAAACAAGTCTGCAGACAATAGATTGAAGACGTTCTTCAAGCGCAAACGCGTGGTTTTGAATCAATCTTGGCATGGGCGCACCGACTGCTCGACCATGGGCACCAACCTTGAATGATGAGGGGTTTAATGAGAATTGACGCCGTAAGTTCCACCTCTAAAAAGGAGTCCACTCCGGGTCCATCTTGGCAACCTTCGGCGGTTGATTCATCAAATTCAGGTTCAAGTTGCTTTTCCCTAAGGCTCCAAGTACCTCCTCAGAAGGTATTTGGACCCTTTAAACCCACCCCAGTCCCACCTTCTTAGAAGGTACGACTGGAGCCCTAGGCTTTGGGGCATGCATGTTCCATGCGCCCCCATCGGGGCGAATGGACTGGTCAGTCCCTCCCGGTCCTCACCGTTCGGACGCAGGAGGCGGCTCAGGTGCTTCAGCAGCCCGGCATCCCCACCGTTCGGAGTCAAAGACCTCAAGAAGGATCGGAACAAAACCCAGACGCTCTATAGGGGGTGGTTTCAGGCGTCAATCGTGTATAATATTACCTAGACACTGAAGAGTTTAATAATTTTTGAACTATTGGGCTTGT
>CAXAMN010015335.1:823259-843733 GCA_963970005.1 Durusdinium trenchii | reverse complement strand
CAGAAGTTCCAAGCGTACAGAAATTATTGAATTGTTCAGGGTCCAGGTAGTGTAAATATGATTGTAAATTGTATATGTAACATTATGTAACTAATTACATCTAATTACTACTATACTATACTATACTATCTATATATACACATGCAATTATATACATGTAAATGTATGTTATATATATAGAACAGACGCCACACAATTGGAGCGTTTGGGTCATGAAGCCGTTTTGTTTGGGCTCCAGCAGCTCCTTTCGGAGTTCCGTGGAGGACCGGGTGCGCCGAAGGATGGGCCGGAAAACACAGACCTCAGTCATCACCTTCTTGGGAAAGCTTAGGCTTCCTCACTATAGGCTCCTCAGGCCTAAGGGTTTTCTTCCTGGAATCTTCCAGGACGTTCATTCCACATACAACCTTGGTACATTTACATGTCGGTACCTGTCATTTCATTACGAAAGCTTTATTGGGGTAGTGTTTGTTTCACCGACGCAAGCAGTGTTAGGACAGCATGTAACTTTTGGCGATGAGAGGGGTCTAGAATCATTCTTAGGCTGGAGGTATGCACACTCCATAAGACTGGAATATTTACATTGCCTCCATGTCAACCACCCATCTATGCATGATGCATGTAATGCGTAGAACATATTTAACAGGCAAAGCTCCGGAAGCCCGGTCTGGAGCTGTCTCCAACGAGTTCCTTTCCTCCACCGCGCCCAGGCGCGCGCGCGGCCGTCAGCTCCGCTGCGATGCCGTGAGCTTCGGCACTGCGGCTGGGCCGTGACAAGCCAAGCTCCGTGCGCGCAGGGAGGGCGAATCCGGACATGGAGATCGATTGAAGCAGAATTCAAGCAAAGACCACCATGGTCACTCCCAAGTATTTTTTGGAGTTCGCCCAATATCATACACATCCAACCAATGGCCGCGGCGAGAGATTGGTCGAGTCACACCACGCTCCTCAGAGAGCCCAAGAGCCATTGGTGGACGATTCGTTCACCGCTTGCTCTTCCTGGAAGGTCGTTGTCCCGGTCCAGTCATCACCGCACCGTGCCGTGTTTTCCCCATTCACGTTAATAGTGTTAATATCGTTAATTCTTATTGCTATACGTTGGCAGAACTGGAGGGCGTTTTTGTTGAGGGTTCTTTGGAAAGCTTTGATCACCTGGGACGGCCGTTTTTTCATTTCATCACAGGGCGTGCGAAGACCCCTCAAAAGACCTCGTCCTATCCCTTCCTCCTAAAGTCCAAGCGTTTTCTTACGACGTTTTCATGTGGGACTTGCTGATGGCTCTCCCGTAGGGTTTGAGCCAATAGGTGAGGGAGGTGAGGGTCGCAGGTTTGTCAAAAAGAGCATTCGGGGTCACCAAAATCGAGGGACACCCATTTTCTTTGCGTTTTGGCCCAAAGAACGGTCCGTACAGTTCTAGAGTTGGAGTGGGAGGCCAATGCCGTTCCCACAGTGACAAGGAGAGTCCACCAAGTATAGACCAAAACATGTGAACATATATCTTTCTCACGGTGAACTGGGTGCACATGGACTCCCATGCACTGCGGTGATCCTTTTGGTCAAAAGAAGTTTCAGTTTCGAGCAAGTTCCAAGTATACGAACAGTTGCAGTTGGCATATGCACATGTGTGAAGCGTGAAAGCAATCAGTGCACAAAGCAACACCGTGTGGTCATCAGTCGCGGTCCGCAATTCCGCGTGCCAACTCCTGTGACGTTGGTGGTCAGGTGTGAGACTTCCGTTGGCCCTGGGCCCCCGCGACTTGGGAACTCAGGTGGTCAAGCTTTGCAGCAAAGACTTGCAATGGCAGCAGAGTCTAGGCTGCTTGAAGCTTGGCAGACGGACCACCGGGCGTGTACTTGCCGTAAGTCGTCGCCTTACACCGTGTAAGGCTCGAATCGGCCTGGTGGATCGAAGCGGTCGTGGTTGGTGGTTGAAAGGCCGGTGGTTTGAACTCATCTGAACCAGTGGCAAGAACCAGGCATGCCTGGTGTTTTTGTTCTGTCTCAGAAAAGGGATATTGCGTAACAACATCATTGCCACCATCATAAAGCTCATTATATCATGGTCATAGCACCGGGCTTTGCCCGTGCTCACGAGGTTTGTGTGTCAAAGGCAAATATAGGATCAGTTGGGGCGGGTTGCCCCTACCTTTCAAGGAGTCGTAGGTGGAGTTTCTCAGAATATCTCACTGGCATTTAATTGGTCCATTTTCTTTCAGCTACCAAGGCACTCAAGAATCCCCAGGCACTCCATGGGACTGCCCATTGGGGTGGTGGTTTGGGGGTCCAGTCCCATGGACCGTGTGGGGCTCCGAACCCTCCCGGACCGAGGAACGAGGTGGCCTCCCGCGCCGTCCGCCTGCGCGGCGCCGTGTTGGTCAACGGGGTTCTGAGCACGCTGTCGGGAGCGGCTCGTTGGGCGGCGGCACAGGAGCGAAGGTGGAATAGCCTGGAGGTGGAGGCGCAGATCCAAAGCCATCCCTATACCAGCAAACCCTAAGGGGTGCCAATTGGTGGTAAGGGGTGTCTATTAACCACCCCTTAGGATCCAAACAACACCCCTTGGGGTCTCCTGGTAGACGAATCCTCGGACTCTGGGAGACCCCTGAACTCAGGGGTTGGGCAGGGCCCTAAGACTTAAGAGGATGTTGGAGGACGCTGGTATAGGTTCACTGACGATCGATTTTCAAACATGTAAGGAGTGGGCGGGGTGTGGGTTGGACGACCTTTGGAGGACACGATTGGATCATTTTGGATCATGTGGGACTCTTGATTAATCACCTTCTCCCTCATTTGAATTGAACAACCTCCTCTTCACATCGGGTGGTGGCCTGGTCCTTGAGTCTACATCACCTCTTCATATTGAGTCTACATGTGGGGGCCACTTGTTCGACTCGACTTGTTCGAAGACGGACACGACCGGCCTGCCGGACCGGGACAGCTCCGCCTGACAGGAGGGAGCCCGTTGTCGTCCGGCGGAGTCGGTTTTCGCCCTTCTGCAAGCAAGCAGTTTGGCCGAGAAGATGCCCCCTTTTGATCCCACGTGCTGGCCAAGTTGATCCAAGTAGCTGACCCCACAGCCAGGAGCTGGTGGCTCAAGGCTTCACATCTTTGCGGTGTAGTGTGATCACAGCGAACAGCTTGATGAGCACGTGCCACTTGGCGTGGGGTTTCACCAATCTCTGGTCTCCCCTGTGGTGCATCCGACAGGATGATCCATTGGTCCGAGTTCGCGGCCTTGCCCAGTGGATCCAGGAAAACCACTGCACCCGATTCTCTCCAGGTCTCGGAACTGAAGGCTGAAATGCTGAAAAGCTGACTGAGTGGTGACCTGGCGAAGTCGGTGACCCGGGTGCTGGTTTAGGTCACCAGTGTGTCCAGACCGGCCACCTTGGGAGGTTACCAGAGTGGTCCAACTGGGATGGGACCATAAGGGTCTCCAATTCGGCCCCTCCAAGCAACCGAAGTCTTGCCTAAGACTAAACCGGCCTGGAGATCTTTCAAACCATTCTGGTACCAGCACCTTTCCAACAGGTGGTGACCTGCTGGAAGGTCCTGGTACAGTATTTGTTGGATGAATCATCATGAATCAACAGTCAACAAGTCATGGACTTCGCCCGAATTGCTTCACAGCGCTGCCTTTCAGTCCCCGTCAGAATCGCCACTGAGACCAGCGTGCACAGCAGTGGCCCAGGGCCTTCGCAGCCTCGCGACACATGGCGCAGCGGGCGTTGGGCTTGGACGTGGTGACGCAGAATGTGCCCTGGAGAGCCAAGGAGACACAATTCAATTCGGCTCGGACGTAGAGGGAAAGAGTCGCGTGGGGTCGAAGTACACCACATGTCCCACTACACTAAGGGAGTCAAGATGAGTCAAGTCATTCAGGAACTGGAGAGTTGAACCTGTAACACATCATAGGTGGCGGGAAGGGTTTCAACTTGCCCCGCATACACATAAGTTCACCCTATTTGATGCACATTTAGGGTTCTGGATGTGCTTGGTAGCCAGCTTCGTTCAAAGGTCCACGCAAAACATTAGATTTCAAAGTCCAGAGAAGCCGTGCTGACTGAGATCCTTGGAGAAAGACAATCACGCTGAGCCGTTGATGTTATATTAAAGAGCGATATTGTCACGGGTCCATTTTCTTCCACTGAGTAAGAGTCCAAATCGAGATAACAAAACCGAGTCGCTCTCCCCGTTCCACCACTGGAATACGACAGGTGCTGGAGATGGAGTCAGGCTAACACAGACATATGACATATCCAATTCTGAACCCCAAACCCGCCAAACATACCGACACGTTGCAGCCGGGGGTCGGTCATTCTATGCTGCTTCATCGCTTATAGTCATAGTGTCTCTATCAACCAAGGGCACACTTGCAACAGCAAAAACATAAATATACACCTTCATCAGAGAATCAGAGACTCAAATTTACTGTATATAAAGTTTAAATCATATCAATTTTACACTAAAGGAGTTGTTCAAGGTGGACGCTGTCCCATTGATGGTCATGTCAGACAAAAACAAAGAGTGTTTGGAACTGCATGTCCACCTTCCATGGGACTATTTACCGACATTGGGGTGATTTCAGGGTGTTGTACATGGTTGTTACCGCTCTCTTTGAGGCCCTCATTCACTCCTCCTGGCGCCTTGGTTTGGCCTACCGACGCCTGACCCACCCCACGGCAGTGACCTTGGGGTCGTTGATCTCAGCACCGAACGAGGCGCGCCCGGCTCTGACACCATACCATTCGGCAGTCGACCTAAGCGTCCGTCACTGGCAGTCGACCTCCATCCATCCGGTGCCAGCACTGGGTGCTCTTTTGCTGCGTCGTTGATCAGGTATACAGTCGTTTGAGTCTCAGTATACAAGATGCATGCTGAAGTGGCTGAAAACACCAGGTTTCACTCTAAGGGGTGGGTCAAAACACATGACCTTCACCAAGTTGAGCTCCTTAACGGTCGCTTGTTCTCGGCCTTCGCTCGCCGGCCCGGCCGTTTCTTCGGCAGGACACGGCCAAGCGGCCGTCGGTGTGGGGGCGCTGCTTGCAGTTTTTTGCTCAGGCCTGACGTTGGTGAGAGCTCAGTGCCAAAAGAAACTTCGAAAAGACACCACGCCGTCAAGAACATAATATCACAACATGGAGGTGAAAGTACGGCAAAATGACCAAACAAATGCAGCTTTCCTTTGCTTTCCCTGAATTTAATTTAGCCATTGAACGTCTACAGGCGGATCGGAACATAGACCAGGAGGTCCCCTAGTCAGGGCCAGGGAGGTCCTCCCAAATACAAATGAAAAGAACAGACACACGCCCGTGTGTGGATGTCTTCCGCATCGATTGGGAAGCGCCTTGCAGGTGAGACACTTCGCCTTGCAGCTGAGCGTCGTGCTGTGCAATGCTGCCCTGACCGCCTGTGAGAAAGGATGCAGGTGGGGTAGGACTGGCATTGGGCACTAGCCCCACAAACATTTGTATACCAAGGACGCTACAGGGGCTCCTGGCCTTACTACGGAAATAATGGGAGTGCATATGTTTCCTGAGACGCTAAGCTTTAGGCCTTTCCTGTTTTGAAGCCGGACGAAGCACCAGAAGAGAAGCAGGGACATTGGGGCCTCAACCATGACTCATGTCACGGTTTTGTCACAAATGATCCAGATCAAGATCTTTCCTCTCCTATGTAGACCTTTTACTTTCCACCGGATGAGGAGCAAAGCCCATTGGCCCACTCGCACCGCAGCTATAGGTGGGCTTTGTCATTGGCTTTGATGTCTTCCTTCGGCCACTGGGGTGTTCTGCGGGGTGGTGTGAAAAGCGAGTGTACGGGTGGAGCCACCGCAGCAGATGAACGGATCCAAATGATGCACGGATTCCGGAACCAAACGGATTCGTAACAGATCGGAGTTGCATCAGACAAGCCTGGTTGAGTGGCTAGTCGTCAGACAGAACCCTTGATTTTAGTGGTTCCCTTGTTCCAGGTGCCGAACGAACGGAGGATAGGGGTGCCCAGAACATCCACTCATGACTCAAAAACATTCAAAAACCACCCTGGCATGTGACTCCTGGTTCTACGTGTGTTGATGTGTTTTCTACTGCTCTTGATAGTTGACACTATGCGTTGCCAGTTCCTGACATGTTGCAACCAACTCACAGGGGAAGTGTACATGTTCCAAACCCTGTTGTAGGTTGCTAGGGGCTTGAGGAAGGATGAGATCCCATGATAAGAACAGACACATCTACCACCCATGAATCACCCATGAACATCCATGAACGACTTGGGGGGGTCGCTTAGGGTCCCAGCCCTGCAGGGGTCAAGCGCACCATTTCCACTGGAGGTGTGCAGCGCGTGCAGCCAAACGCGGTGTCCCTCAGCGCGCTGGGCAGTGCCCTGGGCGAGTCCGACCGGCACAGCTCGACGAGTCCGAGTCTCCGTTGGAGGGCGTCGCTGGAGCTGGTGGAGTTGGTGGCTTGAAAGGAGGAGTTGGATGGGAAGATGGTTTGGAGTTGGTGAAGTTGTGGAGTTGGAAGATGATGGACGTGTCGTTTTTCTCCGTGCGAAATTGGGAAGCTGTGGACAACCACCCCGATCTGGGCGGAGTCCAGTCGTACCTGCGGACCCTCCAGGCCGTCGATCCCATCCACCCTCGATAGGAAGGTGGCAGTGGATCCATACGGAATGTCTTTTTCGCATGGTCCGGCCTCAAACCCGTGGAAGAGACAGAGGCGCCCTTACTATAATGACCCCTTTTTGGAGTGGCCGCTACTGGGATTGATCCAAATCCTATGGTGCGTGTTTCATCGTGTTTCCTCAACTACTTTCTTTCAAATGTATGTCCTTCATGTAGTTCAGCATCATCCAACGTCAGGCGTAGAGTCTACCCTCAAGCGCTCGCTGAGGCCCCCAGCATGCGTCCCACAGGCTCAAGGCGCTGCCGGTGGCGTTTTCATTTGATTGAGTCAGTGACCCAGCGCCAGGATGAGATCTGCCGCCACGGCCACCTTCAATGTCGCCATCAGCGCTGTAGGAGTATAGATGCGAAGCGCATGCTTCGCCTCTCAAAATAGCAAGAGAACAAGACTTCGGAAAGTTCAGGACCTTTTTCAAACAACAGGGAGCCCATGTTCCCAGACTCGATGGGACGACCCATCGATGGGACGACCCCATGTTGCTATTAGATGTCCGATGGAATGGGATGAGTCATTCGAAGTTCTGGGAATGTTGCGAAGGAGATGTACGGCACTGGGCCCAGAGCTTGCATTTGCTGGAGCGCCTGGTGACGTGGTGCGCATTTGGGCTTCGCTTTGGTCGGGCCATTTGCTTTTGTCGCGTTGGAGAAGTTGAGAACAACATTTTGCCATGAAAATGCCTCACCACCAAGCCTGAGGGTATGGGTGTGGCTTGCTCACCCGGATGTTTGTTTTTTGTCATGCTTTCTCATGCTTTGTGTTTCTTATTTCGAAGGCTGCAGTCTTTCTGGGAAAAATCATCCAGCTCGGCTAGCCAATTGGCAGCTCCCGCAAGTCGCGTGTCGCAGCGCCCCTGCAGCACCGCCGCACACGTCGCGAGAGTTCGCGTGTCGCGTAGGTGATGTGTCGCTTGTCGCCCAGTTCCACCACGGTCACCGCGGTGCTGTCCGCCGCGGGGGCGCAGGCACAGCAGCTGGTGAGGCGCTTGTGCCACGAGGTGCATTGAGTACTATAGTGAGGTGTGTGTGTGTGTGTTGGGAAGCCGGGTTAGATGTGTCCAGTCTATAAATGTCAATAGGGATGGGGTCCCAGTATAGTCGCTATACAGGTACATGCCATATACTTTTGGCTCAAGTGCCCAACCAGGTAAAAAGGAGCTTTAGCGCGCGAGCTTCATGTTAACCTAAGAGCTAGAACGGGGCCAGGGCACACCTTTCCATCCGTTCGCAGGTTATCAGCCGTATCCAGACTCCTTTGAGCTGGGTACGAGCTGCGGCCTTACACAACACCATCTAAGCGCACACGCATCGGACAGACCAGTTACCCTCAGTCACTGAAGATGGACCAATCCGACGCCAGCACTGCATCTTTTGGGGCAGCTGCTGCGGCCGCAGATCGGATGAGTGCATCCCACAACTCTAGTCCAGGTACGATCGAAGTGGAGACTCTGACAGCGGTGAGAGAAGATGCGACAGGTAGAGCACGAAGTCGTTCCCCGTCAGCGCACTCGACACCACCGTGGGGGACACCGAGATCAGGCCGTAGCCCTAGGGTTACAAGGAGGAGGACTGACACCGGAGCTGTGAGAGTGTTAGCATTGCAGGATGGGTCAGCTGTACCAGTGCCGTCGGACAGCGAAGCTGGGGATAGAGCAAGGGCAAGCACTGACAACCTACAACTAGCACGGGCCGATGGGGACCTGAATGCGAAGTGTGCGCAACTACTTGCCGAAGTGCATATGTTGAACCACCAAAACGCATGGATGGTCGAATGTGAGCAGAGACAGAACCAGATTATACAACACGAGACCGAAGTCCACGAAGTAGTGATGGCACACCTCGAAGAATGTTACGTCGAAGGATATGGAAATCAACGAAGAATCACCCAACTTACAGAATCCAGAGACTGTTTGCTCTCAGCAGCACACGACCTGCAATACCAGATGGACACTGATCGTGTGGCAATGCGGGATCGTCTCACCCAGTTAGGGGAGTACGCTGATCGCAACAGCGCAGAGATGGTTAGTCAAGTTGTGAACATCGGCACGGAAGAGATCCAGGCTATATCGGCAGAAAGAGATCGAGCCGTAACCGAGGTCATGACTACAATCGCAGATGCTGAGAACGTCAAGGATCTGTGTAGACAGGAGTTAGTTGGATTACAAAGGCAGAGTGCCAGGAACAAACACGAATATGCTGAAGAGATGAAGATGAGGGAAGCAATGTATGCAAGCAAGATCAAATGGTTATCAGAAGAGAATGAGGAGCTCAACAACCGATCTAATACTCAGGACAAGTTCATCTTGAGCATCAGAGAGCAATTGAAGAAGGCGAACGAGGAGTTGACTCAGACGAGGATTCAAGGATCCGATCGACCTTTTCAACCATCCAGCGCCGAACTCAAGAAGGCCGAAGTCAAGGTGAACATGTTGGAAGAGGACATTCTACGTAAAGAGAGGATGCTGAAACGTCTTCAGGAAGAATTGATCGAATCAAGCGCAAGTGAAGCACAATTGAAGGTCGCACTGAAGTTGAAACCAACAGACATGGGATCAGAACCCAGTGTGGAGAATGAGATGATGACCAAGCTTAGAGCGGAACTTGAACGTACTGAAAAGTCGTTAAGGTCCGAGGAGAAAGAGGCGATTGAGTACTACGAAGGTATGATGCAGAACCAACAGGACATGATGGAATTCGAAGCGCATGCAGCACGGCTCAGAGATGAGAGGAATAAGTACCGGAAGAGGTACGAAGAGGAGCGCATGAGTGCGGAGAATGCAGCCGCAACCGAACATGGTGCCGCTTCATCCTCCAGCTCAGGTGGCTCCAAGATATCTCGGAAGGAACACGAGAAGATCAACATCCCTGCATGGCCCAAGATACACGACCTGGAGGTTTGGAAATCCCAGGTTGTAGCGGCAGTCGTGACGGCATCGGGCGACGAGAAACAAGAAGACTGGATCCAATGGCTCTCGGATGCCTTCAGATCACCATATGACCCATTTCTACTCGAGACATCAGGCGAAGCAAGATTCGCTAGCATAGACGCTAAGCTGGGTATCACCCTACACACGATCATCCACGCAGCAGGTGAGAGATCTCATGACGTACAACTGAAGGTGAGGCAGATGATGCAGAGACGTGCGAGAGGCACAACTCCTGGAATGGTCAAGGGACGAGAAATGTTAGCGTTGATCGTCGATAGCTTCCGGAGTGCCGACAACGTTGATGTGATGTATGCATCCAAGCACTTATTCGATCTAAAGTTCCCTGGGGATAATCAACTATCCAGATTCCTTGGACAGTGGGATGAGATCATATCAGGTATGGATGCGGATGACATGCTTCCTGACAAAGCACTTCGCAACCTGCTTTGGGATAAGATTAAGGATTCCAAAGTTATGGCGTTAGACTTGTCTGTGTACGACAACATGTTGGATAAGGATCCGGATAAGACCTACCAGAAGTTACGAGAGATCATGACGAAGTGGATACGGAAATCAATCGAGACCACAAACAAGAAAGAAAGGGAAAAAGCTTTTGGGAACATCGTGAAAGCCACACCAGCGGCGGAGAAGAAGGACCCTAAAGCGAAACCCAAGAATACCAAGGCCGATCCACCGAAACATGACGCAGCTCCAGTACTTCCTCAGGCTAATCCGAAGGACCACAACAAGAAGGACAAGAAGCAGGATCGTGGAAGATCAGCCACGAAGAGCCCAAAAGGGGATCGTGGCAGGTCAGCGACTCCAGCAGATACGTCCAAGATAGGATGCGCTTTCCACTTCCATGGGAAAAACGGATGTTCTAGAGGAGACAAATGCAAGTTTAGTCACCAAGAGAAGCACAAGAGTTCTGCTAAGAAACCAGAAAGCATCAAGGGTGACAGATCAAAGAGTCCTGGTGACAGGAGCAGTAGCCCTAAGCCAATGAAGGATCAGGTCTGTTGGAATTGGCAGAAAGGATCGTGCAAGTTCGGGGACAAATGTCGACGTCAGCATCACGCTGCTCCTGCTACAAAACAAGAGGCTAAAGGCAAAGCCAAGCCCAAACCGGCTGCGCCAGCCTTCATGCTTTGCGGAGACATCGAGAGTGATGACGAGGACGTACAACCCGCACTTCCCAACGTACAACAAGGTAAGCTGGCGCTTCGCTTTAAAGTCAGATTCGATGACCGGGCGAATGTGACCACGTTCACCTGCGATCCTGGTAACGAGCTAAACACCCGTCCCCTCAGGAAGAAGAAGAATGAGGTGCAGAAGGTGGATACCGAGCTCATTTCGTCGTTGAGAGCCCTCAGAGTGAGCAATATAGCTGCACGAGTAGCACATGCCAAAGGTAAGATGATGGAGCTATACTATGCTGAACACATTGCCAAGGCATGGATACAAATCGCTCAAGATGAAGGAATCGAGGTGAACGTCGACCTGTCTGATTTCAACACCAGAGAGGTAGTAAGGAAGGATTCTGTCAACTACACGATACCAGGAGACACGATGTTCATGGCTGTGGAGAGGTATGATGGACCACCAATACGCTTCATCATGGACACGGGATGTGGACACGATTTGATCTCAAGAGAGAAAGTCAATGCCATGGGCCTTACCACCAAGGAAGGACCCAAATCCGTGAGCTTCATGACAGCGAATGGTGTAACTAGTACATCAGAGATGGTGGACATCAATGTGGACGAACTACCCATGAGGTCCGAGGCACACGTGCTGGAGAGCACACCATCAGTCTTTTCCATCGGGAAACGGTGCATGGAACAAGGGTACTCATTCATATGGCCGGCAAATCAATTGCCATACCTCATCGACCAGAACGCGAACAAGATTCCGCTATCGGTGCATGACAACATACCCTACATCAAGGTGAATGATGATGACGGGAGATGTTTACCAAGACCAGACGGCTTGGCTACGATACTTCACCGCATACTGTCAGGTGTGGGGCATGAAGACGAGGTCACAGCAGGTCAGGAGACACAACAAGAGGAACTTCCGCCCAAGAAACCACGGAGACGGAGGAGAAAGAAGAAAGATAACCAGAGAGATCAGGATGGTGAATCTGATATCAATCCAGCTGTTGCAGGCGTCGAAGGAGAACCAGAGGAACACGGTGATGACGGGTATTCTCCTGAAGAGGAATATGACGGGGAAGACCCGAGATTCGATCGTGATCACGAAGGTCAACCTGAAGAAGCCGGAGGCGACGAACATGGAGGTGATGCGGATTCTGAACGAGAGGAGAGTGACATTGATGAGGATGAAGAGGGACTATTGGAAGTCGATGTGGTTGACGGGGAAGCCAGACTATCAAAACCAGGAGTGTTGAAGAACGAGGCGAAATCCATATTGCACTTGATGACGCACCGATACAAGAACCCATACTGCAAGTCATGTGTGAGAGCAAAGATGAAGCACTACAAGACTAGCAAGGGAGCTTTCAAACGGAAATTGAAGGCATTCGGTGACCTTATCACTTTCGATCTCATGAACACTCAGAAGATGGCGAGAGATGGGATCATGCCGGATAAGGACATATTGGTGATTCGAGATCGGTTCACTTGTGTGATATGGGGCTATCCATTGAAAGCAAGCAATAGTGACGAAGTGGTGCAGGCAATGAAGCACTATATCGGTAAAAGAAAGGTCACCAACGCTTACTCGGATGATGCGCCACAATTCGAATCAGCCCTCAAGGAACTCCGGATTCCACTAGACCAGTCGCTTCCAGGACATCCCCAGAACAATTCACTCGCCGAAAGAAACAATCAATTCATGATGCTTACCACATCGACATGCCTACTAGAAGCCGGACTACCACCATGTTTTTGGCCATTTGCAGTGGAATGCGTAAGCCATTTATTGAACATCGAGAAGCTGAGCGATGGCAGCAGTGCATGGTTGAAGTTGCACAAGAGCGAATTCCCAGGCATGGTGATACCACTTGGAGCGAAGGTGTTCTTCAAACCTAGTGATGCGAGAGAAAGAGACCAAGATCACAAGTTCGACCCCAAGAGCATACCTGGCATCTTCGCAGGATACGTTATGGGGACCGGGATGAACTGGTCGCGGAAATACAAAGTATGGGCCATAAGCGATTTCGCACAACAGAATCTAGGCTATGATGCCGAGAGACCGTTGAGGAAATTGATTACTCCTCACATCACCGAGAAGATCTTCCAAGACGACGGAATAGAATTCCCATTGAAGAAAGAATACGAGAGGTTGAACAGCACACTCGAAGGAATGAAAGTCCTGAAGGAGAGATCCGGTTCTCCAGATGCACCTACCAATCCCGAGTTACCTGATCCCGACGATAGCGACGATCAAGACGATGACGATGATGCGCCTGATCCACCAGACGGGGATCTGAAATCAAGAGCTAGTGCAATTGACGCGATCGAGGATAAGAAAACGGAGGAGCTCACAGAGAAGAAGAAAGAGGACTACTCCGGTCCCGATCACTACTCCGTTGGGGGGCCAGGTGATAACATAATTTACTTGAACAACGACGGCGAACACGTCAAGATCGCAAAGGACGGTCGTCTATATAGAGTGGGATCGGATGGAAGGCGACTCTTCCACAACTCACCAAGACCCAAGGACTACCTTACACCTGAAGAATGGCAGAAGCTATCGGTGAAAGATAGAGCTATAGCCAAGAAGGCCGGGAAACATGTAGATATGGTCGTGGATAGATTGTCGAAGAAAGCGAAAGGACTTGGGAGCAGTACGGATAAGAAGGAGGACGAGGAGCCTGATGAACTCTTGAAGGACCTGGAAGACGCCAAGAAGGGTGATGAAGGAGATAGTGAAAAGAAGTCCAAGAAAGACAAGAAGGATAAGAAAACCAAGAAGGATAAGAAATCCAAGAAAGAAAAGAAGTCTAAGGGTAAGGATGAGAAGGGTGAAGGTGGACCAAGCTTGGCTATGCCTACTACCTTTATGGAGTGGGACACTGATGATGATGATGACCCGTGGTCACCTAAATCCTTTACATCCGAGTCCACGTGTGTCCCCAGTGATGAAGAATTCCTCACCGATTGGGACGAGAGTGCCATGTGGGAGGACAACGATGACAATCTTGCTATGGCGGCTTGGAAGACGGAGAACGTCTACAATCCACTGAACGGTCAGATATGTTGTTGCATCACTGGTGATCCCATTGACAACGATGTAGTTGATGAACCATTTCCGACGATGCCATGTGTAGTGCGTGATACGCAACATCGCCCAAAACTCATGGGCAATAGGTTGTTCAACGCTGTGGTATCAAGACCTGTGAGCCGTGCTGAGATCTTATCCAATAAGAAGGCAATGCAATCTATGTTGGATGAGTGGGGCGGACTCTGGGATGAGGAAACATTCGACGGGTCGTGGCTGAGAGAGTATGATGAGATAGTGGCAACCTCCAAGGGAAGAAGTTCACTTAGCAAGAGTACATGGAATATGTGTGGAAAAGAACTACCAACTGCCTGACGATGACCCGAAGAGGAAGTTCAAAGGGCGAGGGGTTCTACTCGGAGATCAGGTGAAGAACCAGAACTTCGAGGCAGCATTGTTCCAAGACCTTGGAAACTCTCCAGCTACATTCGAAGCTGCTCGATGGGCCGATTTCTACGGTTGCCTGGAAGGTAATGATGTGCAGGTGGCAGACGCCATTCGAGCATATATCCAAGCATTATTGGGCGGTGTACCGTGTTGGGCTGAACTCCCGTGGGAAGCGTGGCCCAAGCACTTGCAAGAGGAGATCACCAGAAGGGGTCTCAAACGTCCTATGTGTCGTGTGAACAAAGCATTATACGGACATCCAGACTCTGGAACGATGTGGGAGCAACATTGCGACGAATCTGTACGTGCATTGGAGTTCAAACCCGTCGGACCAGAATGGCCGTCGATGTATTACCACGAAAAGCTAGACTTGCTGTTAGTGATATATGTGGACGATTTGAAGTTGGCAGGCCCCAAGGAGAAATTGAAGAAAGGTTGGGACCTACTCCGATCCAAGCTGCGCATTGAACCGGAAACCGAGGTCGGATTGTATTTAGGATGTGTTTTGTCGAAAGGCGAAGATAAATTGGCCGATGGTTCCAAAGTCACTACAATGACATATGATATGAGCGCTCTGCTCAAAATGAGCGTGGTCAAATACCTCGATATAGTAGGTAAGGACACAGTATTGAAGAAAGTTGCAACGCCAATGTTACCGGATGTCACAAAGGATCATCCATCGAGAGCACCATGCAGTACCCAAAAGGGACTTGCTGTCACATGCACATGGTGTGGTACTTGTTTCTCGCCTGACCAGGCAGCTTCCAAGGCCAGGTCAACAGACGATGACGTCAAGTCTGATGCGAAGGAGCAACCTCGTGGTACCCTAGCGCCTCATGCTGCTAGTCTCCTAATGAAACTGTTGTACGCTGCTAGAATAGCGCGTTTCGACCTGTTAAGGGCCATCAATGTGCTGGCTCGCAACGTGACAAAGTGGACAGTTGCCGACGATGCTAAATTGCACCACCTGATGTGTTACGTGCATCATTCAGCCGATCAGAAAATGGTAGGTTGGGTCGGTGATTCCAAAGCAGACCTGTCGTTAGCCCTATTTGCAGATGCGGACTACGCAGGATGTGGTCAATCGTTGAAGTCGACTTCCGGTGCACACATGCATGTCCAAGGCAAGCGAACTCGTTTCCCGTTGGCAGGAGGTAGCAAACGTCAAGGGTGCGTTAGCCACTCCACCCCGGAGGCTGAGATTGTCGCGGCGGATTACGCATTGAGGACACTTGGGATCCCGAGCATCAGTGCATGGGAGACTTTGATGAGGACGCCACCAAGAATAGTCTTTTATGACGATAATCAAGCGATGATTAATGTTATGAGGAGTGGGAGGAACCCCACGATGCGTCACATGGAGCGAACTCATGGTATTTCCATCACTTGGTTGTATGAGATGTTCAAGCGTGACTATCTGTTGCTCGTATATGAGGTTACTGCTCGTATGGCTGCCGATATCCACACTAAAGGGTTCGATGATGCCAACTCATGGAAACATGCGTGCATGCTGATCAATATACTGAGCGACGATGGTCTGCGCAGCCAAGCATTGCTCGACTTGATGAAGCCAACTCATGATGGGTTGTCTTACGCCAAGCAGCTCCAGAAAGATCGTTACAGTAAGGTGCCAACATACCCTTACACCACCATTCCGGTTGTCCCGCCACACCTGTATCAGCCGGGACTTTCGAGCAAAGAGGGACTGCAAGAGATCCCTGGATGCGACCCCTACGTTATGGTTCGTACTCCCAAGCTGTACAGGCTGCGTCCACCACGGGCTCCCCCTGATATGGCATACCTTCGCAGCACTTGGATCTTGCAGGACGCGCAATGGCAACAGATCGAGGATCAGGTTGACCCTCACTTAGAACCCGTTCGGTTTGACCGCTGGGTAGAACGTGCGTTCTTTCAGTTTCATCCTTTGTCTTCTCCGTTACCCGAAGCGTCCGCTCCTGCGCCTGGTCATTTCAACGCTGCGCTCCTTCCACGTCTTTTGTTTAGCTTGCGTCCGCTTGTCCAGTGTCGCGAGTTGCAACAGACTCTCCGTGATTCGTCCTTGTACTTGTCGATTCATCACTGCTCGACCTCTGCCTTACATGTGCTCAACGCCCTGACGCGCCTTGTGCGTGGGGGGAATGGGGGGTCTGGGGGGTCTTCGATGATTTTCGACAATTTTGTTTCGGATCCTGAAGAGCAAGAGCACTCAGTTCACGATCATTGGGAGGTAGACGAAGAAGCTAAAACGCTAACAAGAATACACTCGTCTCCTAGGAGAAAGGCGTTTTGCCCGGGTGACGCGCCATCTTGTCCAGTCGACATGTCACGGATCAAAGACGACAGGATGACTTACCGCCAAGGAAGTCAGTTCGAGTCATCAGATTTTGAGGATTGTGTCAAGGACTATTGGCGACACTCAGGTAGAGGTACGCATACCAAAACGCACCTCCGATGGATAGGCAAGACTGTGTTCACCCTTAGGGGAAACGACGCTGAATCGGAAAACGAGGAAGCTCAATCGGCTGCAATAGCGTTATGTAGCACCCCAAAGCGTATGAAAACGATCCCACTGAAGGATATCATTGTCCCAACGTTCGTCTCTGTTAGCAAAGCCAAGAGCGAGGAGAGCAAAGAACACAGAATAGCTGATGTCAACTTGAGACGACATGATGGGGAGATTGCATATCGGTACCAGTTCGTGTTGTGCGAAGAAGATGACAACCTAACCGCCCGCGACGAGCAGATGGTAATTGATCTGTACGACATAGGTAAAGAACCCGCATTCATCCTACTGTGTTCAGAGGAATGTAATCACTTCACCCATCTAGCGGCGAAGCACGATTGCACCATCGTCACTGTATCTCAGAGCGATGACCTCACTTCACCATACGGAATTGCACGTGCGCTCGCTGCTGTACGCTCGGAGAAGGATGCAGTAATGTTTGCAGGACCCTGTACAGGCGGATCAGCATGGTCGAGATACAACGCTAAAGTCAGCGATGCGATAGCTAAATCTATAGAGCTTAAGCGAGCGCTATACTGGGACCTCTGGGAACGTTTTGAAACTGTTATGACTCATGTTTTGAGGATCGGCGCCGCCGCACTGTTTGAACTACCAAGATACTGTGCCTACTGGAAAGATCAAAAGGTTCAACGTTTGTTGAGCGGCACTGATTGCGACTGTCATGTGTTTGATGGATGTATGTATGGGTTAGGTGCTGAGTTCAACGATTCGCATTCCGACAAGAAACTCATCAAGAAACCTTGGAAAATTGTATCATGGAATCTTGAGTTTGGCAACCAGCTCAGCAGAACATGTGACAAGAGCCATAGCCATAGAGATTGTGCAGGTAAATACACTAAGACTACTCAATTATATAATAAGAAGATAGTCGGCATTATCCTGAAGACCGTGACCAAGAGAGTCGCTGAATTCCAGAAGTCTGAGAAGATGATGCATGCCGTTCCGTGCCTTATGATTCGAGCCTTGGGTAGTTCCTTCAACGAACGATCAGTGTGTGATGCAACATCAAACGAGAATGTATACACATGTGATGAGCATGGGACACAAATATCACACGCACGACGGATCGAACCACATGGCATTCATGATCGTCAGGCATGTTGTGTTTGTTTGTGTGACCACGGCACTGCTTCACCCGTACGCTTCAGCGACGTGGCTATGGCTTCTGTTGGTGGTGTCATGAACTATAACAGCAACACGAGCGGCTACCCGACTTTCATCATCAAGATCCTCGATGGCCTGGTTGAGATGAAGGAGAGAGGGCAGATCACCCTACCTCCAAGGATGTCAAGGAGTACGCATGGGTTGGATGTGGTTGAAGCATGGATTGCCGTCGGCATTCCTCCGCTCGTCCCGTTATCCATCAACTATGCAATGTCCAGGACAAAATCCGATGACACCAAGTTCTTGACCGCTTCACTGAAGAAGTTAGTGGGCTACATGAACGAGGAAGAGAAGAAAGAGAAAACTGGCGACTTGGCAAGACGCTATAAGCTATCCATGGCCACCATTAAGGGGCGCTTCGGGAACGATGCGAGTGGGGTTTTCAGCAACCTTTCCCGCTACCTCGTGGAGCCTGAGGAGATTGGGGCGATCGATGACTTATGGGACGACGTCCGCGACTTCATCAACAGCGGCAGGCTCAATGACACTATGGTTGCCTACCAGCAATGGAGGAACCTGTCCGGGTCGGCCAATGAGAGCATGAACATGCGTGAAGCCGCGGATCCGTCGGATCACGTCTATGCTACCCGCCTCGAGGGTTATTACACGATCTTCAGCTCGATCTTCTTTCACACCTCTGACAAACTCACCAGTCGAAACGCGAAGGAGAAGGTGCAAGAGCTGATAGAGACGGTGAACAGAGAAGTCCGCAACATGGCACTGGCAATAAGGGTCCACAACTCGGACAGCGCGTTGGACAAGATCCACGTGATCGATGTGCTCGAGGACCTGATTGCCAGGAAGAGAGGGTTGCCAAAATACAGATCGGCGGCTCAGAACCATATGGGGACCTTTCTAGGCTCCATGAGTGTAATGGTACAATACCTTGACAACTGCAAGCCTCCGGTAGCCCTGATAATACCAGAAGAGCTCAGATTCATGAGGGAAAAAGTCATGCCGATGATCAATGAGTGGATCCCGGTTGAACCCACAATGTTTCGAGTTCAGTACAACGCAGCTGCGGCGGAGAGCGGAAGGCAAAATGAGTACAACCGGCGGAGCAGCGCCTTCAAATCCTACACCGAATACATCGAGGAGATGAAGAAGAAAATCGAGGACAAAGTTATCCCCTCGTTACCATTTTGGGACATGGTGGAAAGTGAAGGTCCTGAGCCCCCTGACGTTGCTCATAGGCCAAAGTGGTGCCCGCCGCTTCAGATCTACGGTGACTTTGCTAGGCCGAAGGCCAAACCAATGCCTCGCGCGCCAAGACCTCCTCCACCGTCGTCGTCATTTGAACAGCAGAACTTCTCGGAGCGTCCTCCCGACAGTTCAACTGGACATGGGCCGGCGTCCTCCAAGCGGTGGGGAAGGACAGGTGGATCAGAATCCACCGGTGCGGCATCAAGGGACATCTCAGTCACTACATGGTTTAGAATGCCGTTACCGATGTGGTCATCCAAATACTACGTATTTGGGAAGGACTATTTTTCGCGAGACATGAAGGTCTACGCAATGGTCAGCACCAATCAGGTGCCATCCGGGCACATCGTAGAAGGTCCCTGTACCATTAACGGACAGATGACATGGTTGCAGTACCTACGAAGGTTGACGTCGTATTTGATGTTCTGGCATGGGGAGTATACCAAGAGACGGTGATCAATCGGAACTACTACAAAGAAGACGCCCATTGGTTCGCTCAATATACCAACATCTACGACTCAACACAAGTGTCACTTGCTGGAGGGCTACCATCTCCGAGAACGCTATACAACCTTTGTTACCCAATGGAAGCCAAGGTGACTGATGAAGCGGAATTGGAGCTGAGGATGCGTGAGACATTGAAGGGCTTCATCCCAAGTGTCACGTGTCAGCCAGCAACTCGCACCATCGACGGTGAGAGTGTGCACTGTGAGTTCATCGGCGCCATGAAGACCAGTAAGGTGATTTTGATGTCTGACTTCGAGTACATCACCAAATCGAATTCCGGAAAACAGACAGTGTTCGCCCAGAGCTTATTGTCACTTGGATGGGATAAGGTCATCAACATGTCTTGTACGCCTGAGTACAAGAAAGGAGCGATGACGGATCCATATGGTTTCATCAACTTCGTTCGTGATCGAATCGATGATGTCAAACGCCATGAACCCACCTCCATCCATGTGTGGTTGTCGTTGAGCAATCTAGTGACTGCGGGCGAGAAGGGGACATACAAGACTGTGATTGTTCCCACGGACTTCGTTCCAAGACTCAGGGATGTGATCGTCGAGCTTGACGCATGCTGCCAACTACCTACCTTCGTGAGGATTTGCGCAGACGTGGAATTTCACCATGCCGTCGGTTCGTTCGGTAAGATCGCCAACATGATCAAGGACGAGCTATCGCTGAATGGCATGATGTCCACAACGTCGGACAGATTCTGGCGGGCCGTTTCGGTCGCCGGAAGCGGTCACCCCTACTCTATGAAGTCTGGAACCTCTTTGGTCCACGCTGTCATGGAAAAGTACTTGTTCAGAGAAAAGATGCTCGCTTCTTGCTTTATGGC